>OX327694.1:612500-875000 GCA_946807835.1 Ailanthus altissimus
ATCAATGTTCCACTCCAATAAGCAATTCAACAAAGCTTCAGAGAGTACCTCAGCATTATGTGGACATGGCACATATAAGAACCTAAACAAAAAACAAACAATTAAAGTTTCACATCTTATATAAAATATTGTCTATGTTATAATTTTAAATAAAATAAAATAATAATTATGATTTGAACAATACCTTATAATGCGACTTTGTAGCAACCAATTATCATCTATGAAATGTGTTGTGATAGCCATAAATCCCCTTTGTTGGTAATTGGATGTCCACATATCCGTGGTAATTGCAATTCTACTCCCAATTGTCTCTAACAAGCTCATTGTCTTGGCCTTCTCATGATCATAAATTTTTAAGATATCATTTTTCAATGTGTTGCGAGAAATGTGCTTAAACATTGGTTGGAGACTACTAACAAACTTCCTAAATCCTTGATGTTCAACCATGCTCAGTGGATACTCATGCATGACCACCATATTTGCAAGCTCATTCCTTGAAGTTTCTCGATCAAATGAAAATGTTTTAACTTGTATTTTTCCATCCACTTGTGTAGCTTGAATTTTCTTTATAGTGCAATCAATATTTGGTTGCCTTATCTTCAAACAATTATTCATATGGGTATGCAAATGAGTAGTTCCATTTCTAACCTTAGCACTCAACTTTTTGTTACAATAGAGACAAATGGCAAACCAATTATTATTCATTCTTTCTCTTTTGAAATGTTTCCACACTTTTGATGTCAATTTTTTACTCGATGTTTTATTTGTAATTTCTTCACCTATCATTGGTGTTTGGTTTGAATCCATCTCAACTTCCATTGTTGAAAATATTTTTGCATTACTATGATTGAGCTCTTCATCACTTGTTGAAACTAATAAATTTTCATCAATCTCCATCTATTCAATAAAAAAATCATAAAAAAAATTAAATGAAACATTATAAAAATAATAATAATAGATAAACAAATAAATTATATAAACTGTATTGACTAATGAAATTTACCAAATTACTATTTTGATGTGAAGACTAAAGAAAACTGTAAGTCTGTAATATGATGATCAAACTTACCAAACCAAAAGGAAAAAAAGGGCATGCAAGAATAAAAGAAAATCTCAAAGTTAAGCATAAATTAACAATTTGTCTACTGCAGTAAAAGTAAGCATCTTTACCCATTAAATATTATCACAAAACTAACATGCGTGTGATGCATTATTATGCTTCAAATTACGGGACCTACAGCAATCACACAAATTCCTTACTAAAGATAAAGAAAAAAAATACTATTTTAATCCACAATAATGAAAATTCAATCTCTTGAAGTTTCTTCCTCCATTGTTGCTGTGAAATAAGGGTAATAAATTATGAGTTTGTGCATTATAATGTGGGTAGATTAATTTTGAAGAACATGACAAGTTTTCAAGAATCGATTAAACTATTTTTATTTTATCTACATAAAGCTAGAAAATGTCAGAAAGCCTACAACTATAAGAGATTGGCTTTCCTTTTGAAAGTTTTGCTTAAGAAGCCTGTAACTTCAAGCTCTGAAGCTACAAAACAAATAATCATTATATCAAAGTTGCAAACATTTTTCAATAAAACAGATTTCAAGAAAAATGGGTTTCAAAAGAAACATCATTGCCATGGAGTAAAAGCAAACAAACAGAGAAAAATCCAAGAGGCAAGAATCTCTACTCAAATAACTCAACAAGCCCAACAAGAGTTACGTTGAAACAATAAAAAAAATTTAACAAGTAAAAACAAAGAAAATCAGTGGTATTGTTTAAGATTTACTGCGTGTAAGGAAACTTGGGAGCTAAAGTGAAGAAATTTACTTGATGTTAAGTGAAGAAATAATGCTTGCAACTTGAGAGAAGAGAACGGCGGTATTGAGAATAAGTAAGAGTGTGAGAACAGTTGAGGAAGTTTAGAAAATGAAATTAGGGCTTCTCACTTTTTAAGTTAACCCCTTTACAAAACGCAGCGTTTTATTTTTTTTTTAATTATTTAAAAAAAATCCGCGGATACCCATTACGGGTATCCGCGGATTTTATATTAATCCCATACCCGTACCAAATCCGCAACGAATTTTTGTTTTGTATACCAAACCCGTACCAAATCCGCTTTAACCATTACCAAATCCTTCCCAATGCAGGTGGGTTTTAGCGGGTTTGCGGATTTTTTTGCCATCCCTATTCTTCCTCCATTGTTGCTGTGAAATAAGGGTAATAAATTATGAGTTTGTGCATTATAATATGGGTAGATTAATTTTGAAGAACATGACAAGTTTTCAAGAATCGATTAAACTATTTTTATTTTATCTACATAAAGCTAGAAAATGTCAGAAAGCCTACAACTATAAGAGATTGGCTTTCCTTTTGAAAGTTTTGCTTAAGAAGCATGTAACTTCAAGCTCTGAAGCTACAAAACAAATAATCATTATATCAAAGTTGCAAACATTTTTCAATAAAACAAATTTCAAGAAAAATGGGTTTCAAAAGAAACATCATTGCCATGGAGTAAAAGCAAACAAACAGAGAAAAATCCAAGAGGCAAGAATCTCTACTCAAATAACTCAACAAGCCCAACAAGAGTTACGTTGAAACAATAAAAAAAATTTAACAAGTAAAAACAAAGAAAATCAGTGGTATTGTTTAAGATTTACTGCGTGTAAGGAAACTTGGGAGCTAAAGTGAAGAAATTTACTTGATGTTAAGTGAATAAATAATGCTTGCAACTTGAGAGAAGAGAACGGCGGTATTGAGAATAAGTAAGAGTGTGAGAACAGTTGAGGAAGTTTAGAAAATGAAATTAGGGCTTCTTACTTTTTAAGTTAACCCCTTTACAAAACGCAGCGTTTTATTTTTTTTTTAATTATTTAAAAAAAATCCGCGGATACCCATTACGGGTATCCGCGGATTTTATATTAATCCCATACCCGTACCAAATCCGCAACGGATTTTTGTTTTGTATACCAAACCCGTACCAAATCCGCTTTAACCATTACCAAATCCTTCCCAATGCGGGTGGGTTTTAGCGGGTTTGCGGATTTTTTTGCCATCCCTATTCTTCCTCCATTGTTGCTGTGAAATAAGGGTAATAAATTATGAGTTTGTGCATTATAATGTGGGTAGATTAATTTTGAAGAACATGAAGAGTTTTCAAGAATCGATTAAACTATTTTTATTTTATCTACATAAAGCTAGAAAATGTCAGAAAGCCTACAACTATAAGAGATTGGCTTTCCTTTTGAAAGTTTTGCTTAAGAAGCCTGTAACTTCAAGCTCTGAAACTACAAAACAAATAATCATTATATCAAAGTTGTAAACATTTTTCAATAAAACAAATTTCAAGAAAAATGGGTTTCAAAAGAAACATCATTGCCATGGAGTAAAAGCAAACAAACAGAGAAAAATCCAAGAGGCAAGAATCTCTACTCAAATAACTCAACAAGCCCAACAAGAGTTACGTTGAAACAATAAAAAAAATTTAACAAGTAAAAACAAAGAAAATCAGTGGTATTGTTTAAGATTTACTGCGTGTAAGGAAACTTGGGAGCTAAAGTGAAGAAATTTACTTGATGTTAAGTGAAGAAATAATGCTTGCAACTTGAGAGAAGAGAACGGCGGTATTGAGAATAAGTAAGAGTGTGAGAACAGTTGAGGAAGTTTAGAAAATGAAATTAGGGCTTCTCACTTTTTAAGTTAACCCCTTTACAAAACGCAGCGTTTTATTTTTTTTTTATTATTTAAAAAAAATCCGCGGATACCCATTACGGGTATCCGTGGATTTTATATTAATCCCATACCCGTACCAAATCCGCAACGGATTTTTGTTTTGTATGCCAAACCCGTACTAAATCCGCTTTAACCATTACCAAATCCTTCCCAATGCGGGTGGGTTTTAGCGGGTTTGCGGGTTTGCGGATTGTTTTGCCATCCCTAGGTGCACAAGGATTGGCACAGCTAATTCAGTTTAATTTTGATAAATCAAACCGACTCGTAATTATTTTATTTCTTTAATAAAAATTTGACAAAGCTTTCGGTTCAATATGATTTTTTTTTATATTTATTTTAGGCTAATATTATGAGCTTTATTCTAATTTTTGAGTGTAGGATCTTTTTAGTGTTGCCCAAGTTTGTGTTGGATCTTTTTAGAGATAGGTCAAATTTGTGCGTAAAATTATTTGATTTTTTTATTTATATGTAGAGAATTTATGATTCTTTAATAATCAATTTGAGTGTAAAAGTATTCAAGGTTAATTATTTTAGAATTGAAAAATATATAATATAAATACATATAATTAGTACGAACATAAAACAAATCAACATATAATATTTATTTATGAGAATATTAATTGAAAATTATTAAAATATGATTTGGAGAAGAAGCTAAATGCGTAAGATACGCGAGAATCGAAGATGAACAGAAATGAGACAAAAGACGAAGAGGCGATACCCAGGTGTGGGCGTCGCGACGCCTAAAATAGAACTTGAGCGTCGTGACACTAGGCGAGGGAACAGTTTCCCGTTTTGTTAAGACTTGTTTTGTCTCTCACTTGCTTCAGGACTCCCTAATACTACTCTCACACGTTTAGGGTAAACCTAGTACATCCTAAAACCTATATAAAATCTCTCTATTGGCTTGTAAATACATTTTATTGAAATTGAAGTGAGATCTTTGTGATTAAATATAGTTTGTGATTAAATATAATTTGTGGTTCTTAATAAGAGAAAATCCCTAGATTACAAGTGAGAGTTTTTCTTTGTGAGTCTTTTTTATAAAAGACATATTTTGAGTGCCTTGTGATTCAATAATAAGATAGTGTGATCTTGATTCACCGTAGACGTAGGTAAGTTGTCGAACCACGTAAATTTGTATGTGTTCTTCTTCTACCCTTTCTCTCTTTAATTCCTTAATTGCTTGTTCTGCACTATTTGCTTGGGTGATATTGCTTATTTGTGTGCTTCCGCTTCAACAAACTGGTATCAGAGCTTGATTCTAACAGACATGGCCACACCCAAGTATGAGGTAAAGAAATTCAACAGTGCGAATGACTTTAATTTATGGAAGATGAAGGTAAATGCGTTATTGGTGAGCCAATGGTTAGGCTCGATGTTATAAGAGACTGCAGCTCCATCTAATAAAGAAGAAAATACGCGAGAGTCATCTAAAGTTGAAGCAGAAAGAATGGACATTTAAGAAAGAGCTCATAACACAATCATTCTATCATTGAGCGATGAAGTACTAAGGGAAGTAACAGCTGAAATGACGGCAATTAGTCTTTGAAAGAAGCTTGACTCCCTTTATATACAGAAATTGTTGGCCAAAAGATTGTATATAAAGAAGAAGCTATATCAGCTGTCTATGTTAGAGGGGACACCGATGAAAGATTATATAGATGCCTTCAATAAGATCATTCTTGATCTTAAGTCTATCAACATTAAGATAGAATATAAAGATAAACAAATTATCCTGCTGAGTTCACTCCCTAAGAGTTATGAGAGCTTTGTTGATACGCTACTCTACGGCAGAGAGAGTTTAACGATGAACGATGTGAAATCTTCATTAAACTCAAAGTTATTAAAGAAGCAGATCGAGAGCAATGCAGAAAGTATATCTATAAGAGGAATGCTTTCATATAGAGATGGAAGGAAAAATGGCTCAAGGTCGAAGTCCAGGACTCCCAGGAAGTGCTATTACTTCAAGAAAGAATGGTATTTCATAAAGGACTATCCAAAAAAGAAAGCGGATGTTGCGCTAGCTTATAATGATAGCTATGACAGCACAGAGACACTCGTCGCTACTGATGGTAAGAATATTGAACAATGGATTCTTGATTCTAGTTGTACTTTTTACATGTGCCCATACAAGTCTTGGTTTGTAAATTTTCAGCCCATTAGTGGTGGTAAGGTGTTAATGGGTAATGACATTGCATGTCAAATGATAAGAATTGGTAATGTTAAACTTAGGCTGCATAGTGAGAGAGTTGACAGATGTTAGGTATGTTTCTGACCTCAAGAGGAACTTGATCTCACTAGGGACTTTAAACCAGAATGGGTGTTCCATTAAGATCGATGGAGGGATTTTGAGAGTGTTGAAAGGTTCCATTGTGGTAATGAGAGGAGAAAAGCACAAAGGCATTTATGTGCTTAAGGGTGAAGATGTGAGTGGTTCTGCATTATTCTCTGTAGATGATGAGAGTATGCAAACTAAGTTATGGCATCTTAGAATGGCACATCTAGGCGAGAGAAACCTAAAGGAGTTATTTAGTCAAAAGGTGTTTGGTGAGGATATATTCCAGCCATTAGAGTTTTATGAGCATTGTGTAATTGAAAAAGCACATAAGGTGAGGTTTAGTACCGACAAACATAAGACTAATGGGACTCTTAACTACATACACTCGAATCTTTGGGGACCAGCTTAGACAGCTACCCGTGATAGTGCTAGGTATTTTCTCAGTTTGATTGATGACTGTTCAAGAAAGCTGTGGGTCTATGTGTTGAAGAGTAAGGATCAATCATTTCATGTGTTTAAGACTTGAAAGGCTCTTGTTGAGAATTAGACTGGTAAAAGAGTGAAGAGGTTATAAACTGACAATGGTCTCGAGTTTTACAATAGAGAGTTTGATGGGTTTTAAGCTAAACATGGGATTGCAAGGCATAGAACAGTAAGATCAACACCACAACAGAATAGGGTAATTGAGAGGATGAATATGACCCTACTTGAAAGGGTTAGATGCATACTTACCAATGCAAAGATGACCATGGCATTTTAGGGAGAAGCTGTAGTGACTGCAGCTTATTTAATTAATAGAAGTTCATCTTCAGCAATGGACTTCAAGACGCCAGAAGAGAAATGGTCTAGAAATCCTCCTAAGTATGACCACCTCAGAATATTTTGTTGCCCTGCCTTTGTACATGTTAAGGAGGGGAAGTTGAACCTAGAGTTATCAAAGGGTATTCATAGGATATCCCGAATGAGTGAAATGATACAAGGTGTGGTGTAAAGACTTGACACCACCAATGAGTATCATGAGCCGTGATGTAACGTTCAATAAGATGATCATGCTAAAATCCTTCCAAGAAAATGAGAAATAAGAACATGTCCCCAAGGAAGACTCAACACTCGAGTCAATAGAAGTTGAAGTGGAGACTAAAAGTAGATCTGATATACCCCCAGATCAACACTTCAACAAGGAAATCCTTGAAGAAGAACTAAGAACACTGACGAGTTCCTCAAAGTCTTCCCAAAGAAAGACTAAAACTCTTGAGATGGAACTTAAATAGTACCAACTAGCTAAAGACCGGCTAAGGAGAACGATAAACTCACCAATCAGGTATGCACGAGCAAAACTAGTTGCTCATACTTTTAATTCTGCTTATACTCTTAAGTATGATGAGCCTAGAACATATGGAGAGGCTATGAAGAGTGAAAACAAGAAAGAATGACAGCAGGCCATGGAAAAAGAAATTAACTCTCTTAGGAAGAACAATACTTAGAAATTGGTAGAGAAACCTCAAAAGAAACTAGTTGTGTGCAAGTAGGTGTATAAGTGAAGGATGGAATACTAGGGATAGAGCTTACGAGATTCAAGGCTAGGTTTTTTACACAAGGTTTCACTCAGAGAGATAAAGTTGACTTTTATGAGATATTCTCTCCAGTCGCCAAGCACACATCTATTAGAATTTTGTTAGGCATGTATGCAAACCTTGATTTATATATAGAGCAGATGGATGTAAAGACAACTTTTCTGCATGAAGAGCTTGAAGAGACGATATACATGGCACAGTCACAAGGGTTTGAGGAGCCTGAAAAAGACGATCATGCTTGTTTGCTAAACATGTTATTATATGAGTTAAAGCAATCACTTAGACAGTGATATAGGAGATTTGATGAATTTATGATGACTTGTGGGTTTAGTGGGAGCAAGTATGATGGAGGTGTATACTTCAAGAATATAAGTTATGGGATGATATATTTACTTCTATACGTCGATAATATATTGATTACATGTAAGAATATGGAAGAAATTTAGAAGCTGAAGAAGCAGTTAAGTGACGAGTTTAAGATAAAAGATTTGGGAGCAGCAAAGAGAATATTGGCTATAGATATTGTGAGGGAAATAAGAGATGTTATATTTGTTGAAAATCGAGTGTGTGACATACGAGTGTATACGTAATTTAAAAATTACTACACACAGCAAAAATATGTTAATAAATACACCAAATTTAACCACATATATCACATATATGCTCAAGTATAACTATTATATAACAAAATATATATGATGAACAATTGTGTACATAAAATTAAAAAGTAAAAAACAATTACCTAATGAAGCTAGTTTTACAAAATCTTCAAGTCATTTAACAATCCAATTAAAGAGCTCACCTTAAAGTGAATCATTGAACAATTCTATTCTATAATGGTTTGGTGGGATTATGGAACTAGAATGGTAGCTTAATTTTTAGAATTTCCAGCAACATGTATTCAAACTCTTTGAATACAATTTTTGTTTCTTAAATAGACATGATAAATATTTTACATACAACTTTTGTTTCAATTCTTAGAAATAATTTTCATGGATAATTATTTTGAACAACTCTTGTCTAAAATAATTATCTTTTCTCCATTTTCTTTGTATTCATTTTTAGCCATCATTGAGAGAAGAAGAAGAGAGGTTTTTAAACACTTGAAAGAACAAAAACTAATTTTTTCTTACCTTTCAATTGCCTTGGCTGAATTTCTTCTTCTCAAATTAAAATGAATCAATTCAATTGTTAGCTTAATCTCTTTTGTTTTTGTTATTCAACACCTTTTGATAAAACAAAAATAAGTGTTCCACCAATTTAGTTGTTGGTCTCTCATTTAAGATTAATTTATTAAACATTAGAATAATGGCCACCTAATTAAATCATTACCTAACAAATATAATTATATTAGATAAATAAATGGCCAACATTTAGACCCCTCATTATATTAATATACAATGGCCATAATTAATATATATTATCATATTATCTAGTAATATAATAATAATATCTAATTTAATCATTCAAAATAATTTTGAATAATTACTTTTTACCTTACTAGTTTTTACTACCAAGGTTAAATGATAAAACTAAGGTAAAATCAAATCATGGATCAAATTGTACCACTTGTCAATCATCCTATTAATTAACAACTCTTGTTAATTAATTCAATGATATACTTAACAATTAAGTCTTGACAAATGCACTTCTCGAGGGATCCCAAAATAATTATTCTATTTTGCTGAAATTTATTGGATTGAATTATTCAATCTAGTCTACTACCCCAGTGCTCAACAAGTACACTTCATATTGTGAGACTCTCTATGTTCATACCTAATTTGTCATATGAAGCTCCTTCATACGTCCATGAACGATGCCCTACACACACGTTACAGATATTACAAATCAGTGCATTAGACCATACAAGTTGAGGTTATTGCATATTTGTATAATCCCTCTATCATTTATATCCTGGAAAAGCAGAGATATAATTCATCACCTTCAAATCTCTATTTGCTCAACTATCAACTTATCTCCAGATTTATATTTCCTTAAACAATATCCATAAACACTTTTATGATATTGTTTATCCCTTCAGAATATATTTTTTGAGGTTTATGCTTATGGCCACAAGACTTTCTGAAATACAATCTCGGAGTATTAGGATATACAATCCACTCATATAAGTTGATGGATCCCATATCTACACACACCAGACATTATGAGCATCGAACCATATCCAGCGATACAGCGGTCAGACCATGAAAGATCTCTGATATGTGTGGAACCAAAGTATGGTGGATCACTCACAAACCTACCGTAGTGCTCAGGTCAAAGGACTACAAATACTACTCAACTCGGAAGACCTTCCATTTACAGTTTTATGAGATGTCTATTGGAGGTCTTTGTGAGTCTATTCAATATTCAATCCTCACTGAATACTTGTATGTCTATACGAGCTTCCACTAAGCTCATAGTTTGCTAAGACTAACCATCTGGACCATCCAAATATAGACATACACTAATCAACATTAATGGGTTCCACCAATAGACCCGTATCGATGAAATTAGATCAGGAACATCATGCTCGAGAACATATTTTCATAATGACATTTCTTAGCACTATCTGCAACTCTTTGCAGCTATGTCATTATAAATATATTCTCAGGTCATTGTCTCATTTCAAACAAGGCTCTTACTGTTTAGATTTTGCTAACTCTATTAATCTGCTCTAAACTCCTTTAGACTATATCTAAACTCCTTCAGATCATACAACATCTGAAACGTTATAAGCATCTTACCATTTATTATAAATAATATTAATGATTTTATGAGAAATGATAATTGTATAAATACTATCATTAAATATTTATACATAATGGGATGGCATGTAAGCACAAATTCCAACAATATTCTTATCCCAACAATGATATATACTCAAAATTTTAGAAAAATTTGGTATGTCTAATGCAAAGGTTGTCTCTACTCCTTTAGCCATACATTTCAGACTTTCAGTAGCACAGTCGCCGACATCCCAAGAAGAGAAACTGCAAATGAGTAAAGTACCATATACAAGCGTTGTAGGGAGCATTATGTATGCAATGGTTTGCACAAGATCAAACATAGCATAGGCTGTGAGTATGGTGAGTAGATACATGACAAATCCAGGTAAGGATCACTGGCTTGCAATAAAAGGATTTTGAGATATCTCAAAAAAAGGTCAAATTATGGGTTGATGTATAAGAGGAATGAGAACAGCAGTGAAATGGTAAGAGGATACGTAGACTCAAATAATGCAGATGATCTAGACAAAAGAAATCATTGACGGGTTACGTATTCATAGTGTTTTGGTGTAATTGTTGAGCTTATATTATACTAGGGTGATTTTGTGTAATGTGTTCATCATTTTAAAATAAGCATGTCATACATACAAATATTGTTGGCGGAATAAGAAATCAAATTTTACAACATGATAAACACATTAATGTAAACCGAATCAAAATATTAAGGTAATTTGAACATACCTTTGTCGACGATTCAGTGATGAACAAAAATTCCCAGAGCTCACCTTGAAGTTAATCCTTGAATAATTCTAGTCTCCAACTCTTGATAGGATTAGAGAAGCTATAATGGTAGCTTAAAATTAGTGTAGGATTTTTGTTCTAGTACTTAAACTCTTTAAACAAAACAATCTCTTTTTTTTCACTCTTGTAACAAAACTCTTTTTGCTTTTTGTTTTTCCTACCAAGTCTAACTTGAGAGAAAAAGATGAAGAAGTATTTTGTTATGTTTGAAATCCTTCCAAAGAGTGAAAGAATGCCCGTGGTCAAATTTTACTCTTTGGAAGGTTTTCAAACATAACAAAATATTTCTTCATCTTTTTCTCTCAAGTTAGACTTGGTAGGAAAAATAAAAAGCAAAAAGAGTTTTGTTATAAGAGTGAAAAAGAGAGCTTGTTTTGCTTAAAGAGTTTAAGTACTAGAACAAAAATGCTACATTAATTTTAAGCTACCATTCTAGCTTCTCTTATCCCACCAAGAGTTGAAGACTAGAATTGTTCAAGGATTAACTTCAAGGTGAGCTCCAAAAATTTTTGTTCTTCACCGAATCGTCGGCAAAGGTATGTTCGAATTACCCTAATATTTTGATTCAGTTTACATTGATGTGTTTATCATGTTGTGAAATTTGATTTCTTATTCCGCCAACAATATTTGCATGTATGACATGCTTATTTCAAAATGATGAACACATTACACACATAATCACCCTAGTATAATACACGTAAAACAATTGGTATCATAGCTTGTTTGTGTGTTTTTGGGTGATTAATGTGCAATTGATGATATATTTGACATAATGATGTTATTTATATATTTTACAACTTGTTAATGTTCATTTTAGAATATTTGTTATATATTTGACATGTTGATGTTATTTATATATTTTACAACTTGTTAATGTTCATTTTAGAACATTTGTGATATATTTGACATGATGATGTTATTTATATATTTTACAACTTGTTGATGTTTAATTTAAACATGTTATTTTTTTTAATGATATTCATGAACATGTTGATGTTTTCGAATGAACATATTATGTTTGGATATTTTGTCCATGTGATAAATTTGAGCACTAAGATGAGAAAAATTATCTGAGGGATGCATGTATATTGTTAGTGCATTTGACGCCCAAAGGGTGGTGCCGTGGCACCCCTCCATTTTTCTCATAAGTGTTGTTTGAATTTTTTTTATTTTATTCTATTCATGCTTTGACTTGTTTAAATATACATATTATTTGTCATAACATGAAATGATCATTGATTTACGTTAATAACCACAATGGGAGTCGTGAAGGTTAGTTGTGCTTGCGTAAATTAATTAAATGATTTAAATTTTACATTCTTATGAGATGCGAATGTATTTTGAAATCTCTCTTAATCAGATTGAATTGTATCACATTATGAGATAATGTTGTATGATGATCCGTCTTGTCAATACGGTGTTAGCTGGGTCATATCGGTCTTTCCCAAGTTCGCTATAGTGTGAGGGACTTGGTCGGTATGATTTAGACTATAACGGTTAAATATGAGATGAGGCAAATATATGTGAAAGTATTGCCCTAGATCGCTACAGTGTACGGGTAATACCGGTAGAATATATTTGATCATTGACAAGTTAATTTAGAATACACTTACCCTAGATCGCTACAATGTGCCGATAAGATGTATTTAGGATCATGAATAAGAGTTGCATGAGATGTAATTGACAAGGGTTGTCTACCCGTTGGGTTTACAAGGGCCTAGATCGCTACAGTGTGTGGTCCGAGTAAAATGTCAATGGGGTCTACTTCCCACTGTATAGTGTAAATTAGTTTAATTATCGTTATCTCGTTTTGAGATATTAAAGGGATTATGTAAAGCAGTGGAAGGACGTTTTAAATTAAAAATAATATATATTATACTCATAATTTAAAATGTTGTATTAGCAATTTAATATCTCAAATATCCGTTGACATCTTATATTTTTGTTTGTTTGTTGTCTTATGAAGATTAAATGAATTCTAGTAATCCTTTAATCTACATTCTTGATGCATACCAACTCAAGGGTGCAGAAAATTATTGACTGACTAATGAATCTCAGAATAGTTCTAAATTCTAATAAGCTTGGGTATGTAATTGATCAGCGCCTACCCCAAGGTATTTCTAATTATACTTCTTCAGAGGTAAATAAGACACATCAGAAATGGTTGGATGATGATTTAAAAGTCAAATCTTACATTCTAGCCTCAATGTCTACGGAGCTGCAAAGAGAGCATGTCCGCATGGATGATGCTGGCAGTATAATGCTCCATCTGAAGAAGCTTTTTGGCGACAGACCTTAGGTCGATATATACAGAGTTTTCAAAGCTCTCTTTCAGGCTAGACTCCCAGAGGGTAGTCCTGTTAGTCCTCATATCCTCAAGATTACAGGATACATCAAGAGGTTATAGACTATGGATATGTTACTGATCAATACGTTGGGAAATAGTTTGATTCTCCAATTGCTTCCAGGGTCATTTGCACAGTTCATCATGAACTTTAACATGCAAGCATTGACCCTACTTATGTTGATCTGCATAACATGCTTAAGACAGCATAAGAGGATATGAACAAATGGGGCACTGCTCTTTATGTTCAACGTATTTCATCTTTTACCTTAAGGGCTTCAGGGAAGTCAAAAGGAAAGAAGAAAAAGAAGATGAAATACACACTCAAAATGGGTCCTTAAAAGCGACAGATCCAAGCTACAAGAGAAACCAAAAGTAAACGGAAAATGTTTCCACTGCAACGAGGATGAGCATTGGAAAAGGAACTGTCCTAAATAGTTTGCCACCATGAAGAAGACTCCCACAGGTATATACTTACCCATTATTGACATTTCTTTAGCATTTGATGCTAGTACAAGCTGGGTATTAGATACCGTATCTCTTTCTCACATCTACAATGTGTTGCAGGGTTTGAAGAAAATTAAATGGTTGCAGCCAGGAGAAGTACAACTTCGAGTAGGAAATGGTGATTTCTTGCAGATTGAGGCTGTTTGAAATTTTGACTTAATTCTCCCTTGTAATAGAATTGTTGTATTGTATAATTGTTATTTTGTACCCTCTTGTATCAGATAGATAATCTCCCTTCCTGTACTTGACAGTGAAGGATATCATGTGTATATCAGGAACCATTCCTTATATGTATGTGATATGTTTGATGTTTTGTTAGTTGAATGTCAGTTAATTAATGGGCATTATATTTTGGATACAACAAAAAATGTTATGAATGTACAGGGTAGCATTAGTAGTAATTCGAGAACTTTAAATGATACAAAACTTTGGCATATGAGATTAGGTCACATAGGTGTAAGACGTCTAACCCATCTGGTTAAGGATGGTCGGATACCTAATCTGACCATACAATCTTACCCAGTTTGTGAATCTTATATTTAAGGGAAAATGACTAAATCTCCTTTTAATGGTGTTGGACACCGTGCCACTAATTTATTGGATTTAGTGCATAGTAATGTATGCGGTCCAATGTATCAAACTATAATTGGTAGTTTTTAATACTTTGTAACATTTATCGATGATTTATCACGATACAGGTACGTGTTTCTTATGAAGCACAAGTCAGAAACCTTTAAAAAGTTCAAAGAGTTCAAACTTAAAGTAGAGAAACAAATCGGCATGTACATCAAATGCCTTCGATCAGATCGAGGAGGCGAGTACATGAGCAGTGATTTTTCTGATTATTTAAAAGAGAACAGGATTCTCGCTCAATATAGTCCTCTGGGTACTCTGCAACACAATGGTGTTTCGAAAAAGAGGAATCAAACGTTATTAGATATGGTCTAATCGATGATGAGTTTCATTAATCTTCCAAAATATCTGTGAGGATATAATCTTAATACTGCTGCTCATATAGTGAACATAATTCCATCTAAAACTGTTCCAACCACTTTGCATGAGATGCTGAAAGAAAAGAATCAAGTCTTAAATATTTTAAGATTTGAGGTTGTCCTGCTTATATAAAAGTTACGCAACATGATAAACTTGCACCTAATGGGTACAAGTACCGGTTCATTGGGATCCCAAGAATTCAATGAGATACTAATTTTATGATCTAGAGGAGCGAAACGTGTTTGTTTCTTAATATGCCATTTTTCTTTAAAAAGAGATTCTCATGGATCGTGGAGATTGTAGAAAGATTGAGCTTAATGAAGTCAATTAAAACTAGAATGAACCAGAGATAGAACCTCAAGTTCAATTCAACAAAATACCTTTAACACACCCTCCACATAAGTCAGAGATGATGTCCAAATCACCTGCCAGGTATAGTCAGATGCCTAAAGGTGCATTTAGAGTTTTTTTAGTTAAAGAAAATGATCATTTAACCTATAAAGAGGCAATGTTGGACATCGACTCGGGAAAATGGCAAAAAGCTATGAAATTCAAAATTAACTCAATACATCAAATTCAAGTATGAGAGTTGGTTGAGCTTCTCGTTGTAAATGGATTTATAAGCGGAAGCGTGGGCTCGATGGAAAGGTAGAGACCTTCAAAGCCCGATTGGTTGTAAAAGGTTATACTCAACGATCTGGAATCGATTATGAGGAAACATTTGCACCAGTAGCGATGTTAAAGTCAATACGAATTTTATTGGTGATTGCTGTATATTATGACTTTAAAATATGGCGGATAGATGTAAAAACGGCATTCCTAAATTGATATCTCGAGGAAGAGATATACATGGAATAGCTTGAAGGTTTTGCATCCAGCCTAACTGCTGGTCTAGTATGCAAACTAAAGAAGTCCATTATGAACTTAAACAAGCATCCCGAAGTTAGAATCTTTGTTTTGATGAAGTAATCGGAGGGTCTGGTTTTATCAAAAATGAAGAGGAACCTTGTATGTACAAAAAGGTTAATAGGAGCATGATAGTTTTCTTAGTTCTCTATGTGGATGACATACTAATCATTGGGAATGATATAGGTATGTTACAGTCAGTAAAAAGTTATTTGAGTAAGAACTTCTCCATGAAGGACTTGGGAGAGGCTTCCTATATATTAGGTATAAAGCTTTATAGAGATAGGGTTAGAAAGCTGATAGAACTCTCTCAATCATCGTACATAGACAGTGTCTTAGAAAGGTACAACTTCAGTAACTGTAAGACAACTAATGTACCTTTTAGATATGGCATTCTTCTTTCAAGAAAGATGTATCCTCAGATGGAAGATGAAAGAGTTAAAATGTCTAACATCCCATATACATCAGCTATTTGAAGTTTGATATATGTCATGATGTGTATGAGACCTGATATCAGCATGGTTGTAAGTGTTACGAGCCGATATCAATCTAGTTCAGGTGATAGCCATTGGATGGCAGTGAAGCGTGTCTTTAAATACCTTAAGGGTACAAAAGACAAGTTACTTATATATGGAGAAAGTGACTTACAAGTGAGAGGATATACAAATTCAGACTTTCAATTTGATCCAAATGATAAAAAGTCTACATCTGGGTATGTATTCATTCTCAATGGTGCTGCAGTAAGTTGAAAAAGCACCAAATAGTGATCCACTGCTAATTCTACTATAGAGGCGGAATATATGTTGCCTCAAAAATAACAAAAGAAGCAGTGTGGATACGCAAGTTTGTCGTCGAGCTCGGAATAATCCTAAGTTCGATGGATCATGTTCCATTATTTTACGACAACAATGAAGCTATAGCATAAGCCAAAAAGCCAAGAGCACACTAGAGATCTAAACATATGGAAAGAAAATATCATAGAATTAGAGAGATCTTAGCTAGATGAGATATAATAATTTGTAGAGTTGACTCTGTAAATAATGTCGTGAACCCACTAACTAAGGCCTTAACTCCTAAAGTATTTGAGAAACACGTAGAGTCAATGGGTATATTATACCATTACGAATGACACTAAAGCAAGTAAGAGTTTGTTGGGATTTGTGCTAACATGTCATCCTATTTTGTATGAATATTTAATTTTAATATTTATGCAATTAACATTTCTTTTAATTGTTAATTATATTTATTGAAATGATAAGATGCTTGGAACATTTTAAATATTGTATGATCTAAAAGAGTTTAGATCTGGTCTAAACGAGTTTAGATCAGTGCTAATATTTAGCAATATCTAAAGAATTAGAGCCTTGTCTGAAGTGGGACAAAGACCTTAGAATATATTAGTAATAATATAGTTGCAATAGGTTGCAAATTGTGCTAAAATATATCATTGTGCAAGTATGTTCTAAAATACTAAGTTTCTGGTCTATTTTACTGATGCGGGTCTATCAGTGAAACCCTAATACATAGATTAGTATATGTCTATATCTGGATGGTCCAGATAGTTAATCTTAGTAGACTATAAGCTTAATGGAAGCTTGTATAGGCATACGGGTATTCAGTAAGGACTAAATACTGAATAGACTCATGAGGACCTCCAATAGACATCCTATGAAGCCGTCAATAGAAGGTCTTCTCACGTTGAGTAGTATTCGTGGTCCTTTGACCTGAGTGCCACGGTGGGCTTATGAGTGATCCACCATACTTTAGTTCCACATATGTCAGAGACCTTTCATGGTCTGACCGTTATGTGTAGCTGGGTATGGTCCGATGCTCATAAAGTTCGGTGTGCGCAGATATGGGATCCGTCAGCTCATATAGGTGAGTTGTATATTAAGATGCTCCGATATTGTATCTCAGAAAGTCTTATAGCCATAAGCGATAATCCCAAGGGAAGAGTTTTTCGCAGGGTTAAACAATATTGTAAAATTGTTTGCATATATTATTTATCGAGATACGAATCTAGAGATAAGTTCATGGATGAGCAAATAGAGATTTGACGGTAAGAATCTATATCTCTGCTCTTCTAGGATATAGGTGATGGTAGGATTATACAGATATGGTTAACCTCAGTTTGTATGGTTCAACGCGTCATTATGTAATATCTATAACGTGTGTGTGGGGCATCATTCACAGACTTACGGAAATGTTCCGTAAGATAAACGAGCGTGAACCTAAGGAGTCTAACAATATGAAGTTTACTCATTGAGCACTGGGGTAGTAAGCCAGGTCGAACGGTTCGATTCAGGAAATATTTAAAAGTAGGATTCGTTTTGAGGACCTGTTTGTAAAGTAAAAAACATAGTTTATAAATGTTACAAATAGGTCTTTCTTTTGCTAGAAAATGTACTCTTAACATATGTCATTAAACCATTGGCTTTTTAATTAATTGAACATTATTTTTATTTAAATAAACATATGATGTTTATTATATTATTTTATAAGACATGTGTGAAACACTTGTCATTAATAGACATGAGATGTTTATTATATTATTTTTCATGTGACATGTGTTGGACACTTGTCTTAATGAATTAATTAAATAATTAAAATTTATTTTCTTATCTTGTATTGATAAAATAAAAATGTATTTTAATATATTATTTTAAAATAATGCTTGGACCCAAGTTTTGGTGTCGTAGGGCCATGACCTAGCATCGTTGTGTCATTGTTACCAATACGCCACAGCCTTGGCTTGTTCAAGATTGCAGTCCAAAGTCTTGGAACCTCATTTGCTATGCTTCAATTCTTTCTTTGTTTTAAATTTTTGTTTTCGTTCTTTTCTCATTCGTCTAACGTATCCTCGATTATGTATTGACTCTATATCAGTTTTCAACTCAAAATTATATCAAACACAATTTTAAATCATTAATTTTTAACATTATTTATTTTATTATTCAAACATGATTTCATATCTCTAAAAAAAAAAGGCAAATATGAAAAGAATTCAAAGAATAATGCTAAGCATTCTTAGATTGCAACCCAAAATTTATCATTTCAAATAATTATCGTATTTAACAAGTAAATAACAAAATGATGCAGTAAATTATCTTTAAAATGATCTCAATTGCGAAAATAACTTGAAATGTTTAACATTAATAGAATCTAAACACGTTTGATTAATCTTAACCATCAATGTCAAGATCCGACCATTTGATTGGGCCGAGAGGACCTACTTTCGTATGTCCAAGTCCGTCAGGCCCATGAAGATTTTTCGTATTTTAAAAATAAAAAAAATAAAGAGAAAAAGTCAAAAAAGTGATCCTCTATTGACTTAAAGTTTCGAACTTTTGATCGGAAAGAAACTCCTCAACATTTCTCTTTTCTCTTCAACTTTACTATTACTACCATCACCATCAGAACATGAATCTTTGTCAATAAATCTTGGTTCTATTTTTCCACTTTGAAAATCCGGTGCCGATCATGTACGAATTTGTCTAATTTCACATTCATGGCTTACTCTGACGCCTTGAATTTCATACTCGCCGTCAGCGTTTGGTGTTCTGCTTATGTCACCGTTGCCATTATTGCATCATTGCGTATCGTCAATTCCATCTGCTCATGTTACTTAAACTACTGAACCCAGTTGGCCCTGCCCAGTATCAAGGTCAGTAAATGCTGCCCCTCGGCGTCTTCTGATATATTTTGCACATGCGATTACTTTGAGAACGTAATAGATGGATTTAGTTTCCAATATTAGGCACCCAGATGGAAATTAAGATTATTTGATGATTGGAAGATTAGAAAATGACTACATAGTTGTTTTGACTACCAGAGTGTCAGCATATTGATTGTGGTGCTGCAAAGTGTAAGCTTTGGCTAAATTTTCAGAGATAGTAAATGCTCATTGATGAGTTTTGATGCGTAGCTTATCCTTAGTTATCAATTTTTTTGAAAAAGGAATGGGTTCAAGTCTTGTTACAGAGTTGAAGCTCTTCAGTTTTTCTATGAGAGTGGATTTGTGGATTGCTTGCCATTATGAAAAAGTTAAATAAAGCTTTGAATGAATTTCTGGTTGAAGGAACACAAAACCTAAATTCTACTTTCATTTTGAGTTTTGAGGATCTAGCGACGCCTTCCCCAAAATATTTTTCATGACTGTGAAGTCACCAAAATTAACGAGAAGAAAAAAAGGGTTCAAAAGTGGTTTATTTTTCTTTTGTAAATGTGAGTTGACAGTTATGGCAGTCCATTACCAATTTGCCTACATAATTTGATTAGTATCTTTAAAAGCATCATTGTCTTTTAAGAGTGCCTCAATCCAGTTTGTAGTTAAGAGTACATATCTCATTAAATATTTTACTAGTCACAATGAGGTTTAAATGGATATTGTTCATGGATTCTTTTGATATTTTGTTCATTTGACCTGTTGCTCCTTTGGCCCCTTACTCACGGATCTATAATACCTCTATATTTGTAGATTATCTTGGAGAGAGGGGGAAAAAATTAAGGTATTGTATTTAAATATCCAAAAGACATGCTATATGTTATTGATTCATTCTGACCTTTAGCTTCCATTCTTTGCTTGTACTCCTTGTAACTATTATTATCATTTTGTTATTATTGTACTTAGATGATTGAGTGCTCATTTGGTGTGGCTTCTCTGTTAGCTAAAAGAACTTTTTAATACCAAAAGCCATATGTTTATTTTATCATCACAATAATTAGTTATGATGATGGTGCTCTTGGCTTTTCTGCTTTTGAATCTATCAACATATTGCATTTATTTGTAATGTGTTTACTGCTCTAGGCTTTGTGTTTGCTAGATAGAGGCTTAGCGATTTATGGGAGACATTTGCTCATACGGTTTTCACGTATTTTCGCTCCTCTGGTGACACTTAAAGACTAATAGGGTCATATGCTATGTCTTTGAAATTCTCTTAATTTATTGACAGTCAAAAAGAGCATTGTTATGGTTTGATGATAGTTTTAAGAATAAAGCTCGAGTTTATTGATTTGATTAGTGTAATTAGATATTCCCAAGCAAAAATATGGACTTGCTCTTCAGACTTGCTTTGTTTTGATATTTTGAATGTGATCGCAACTTCGTACTTGGAACTTGGAAGGTCATTTATCTTATCTACAGTTTGTTTGATCTGTTGCTTCTTGGTTCTTGCAGTATATGTGATGCCTCAACAACTCCAGACTTGGAAGAGGCAGATGTGAAGGTTACTGGTTCAACTTGACTGCCACATTTGGTACTGGGAAGGTGCACATATGAAGGTTGAAGATTTTGCTTCAAGTAAGCCTGAGTAGATTTTGGACACAGATGATATGCACAAATATTTGACATGAAAATCGAGTTTACGGTTGAATTTATTTGTAAACTTTGAACATATTTTTTGAGGTTATGCAATGTTTCTTCTGATGGGTTATGCATCCAACAAAACATTGATAGACATAACTTGGTTCATGAAATAAGAGACAATCATAAAGCTTTTCCCGCAATGAGTAGAGAGACTGCTAAATTAGCACCATCAATCCCTTTCATTAAAAAGTAATCATTTGGATTGTCCCATTTAAATAGTGTTTGTTTTTCTCTTACAAATGATTATTGCTACTCTAATTAGATTTGTTTTCATCAGTATGATTCTTATATAACCTAGACCAACGCCAAGTTAATGAATGTTCAACCATTGAACTTGGGTCAATTCCTTAAGGTACATTTAAAATTATGGCAGAGTTAATTCCTCACTTCAATGTTGAGCGGAACAGAAACTACTTCAGATTTAGTAATGTAGTCGGGTTGAGGGAGTTTCAAAAACTAGGTCTTGTCCATAAAGTAAAAACTAAAAAAGATCAGACAAAAACTGGTTCTCAACCTATTACACAAGGCAGGTTCTCGGATTTTTAAACTCTTGAAAGGTATCCCACAACCAGTCTGTTGAATAATCACCAAAAATTCCAAGTATTGGATTCACTCATCATCATCTTCATCGTCATCCTGAGCTGCATTATTGAGTGCTTTCAATCTTTCAATTAACCTAGCTTTCCTTTCCTCGTAAGTCAGCTTCTTCAAGTTGTACCTGTTGCACAAAATGAAATTGCAGTCATAAGAAAAAACATTGAGAGATCTAAATTAACCAAAATGAAATCAAAAGCACAATAAAAAAACATTGAGAAATTTAAATTAACTAAACCATGAAATTGGTCATACCTCTTGTGCTCTTTGGGTGGCTGCTTCTCAGATTTCTTCTGTGTAGGTTCAGCACGGATGGCAGCATGAACCTTCTTGTACAGCTCTTCAATGTTATCTGGCTCAATACCTCTCTTTATGTATTCACTAAAGTGAGACTGGTATTTCTCTGGTTCATCCTCCATTAAAGTCTGAATATCATAAAGAAGAAGTTGAATAAGAGAAATGCATCTGCAAACAAATTAACAAGTCTAATAGAAATATTAAACCTTACCCTCGCGTAGTCAGCAACATGGCCACCATAGATATACTTTCAGTGAACCTCAGCATCAAGTTGCTTATTCTCCTTATTGAATCCAGCAAATCTCTTGTCACTGTGAAGATATCAAGTCCACCATCCAATGCACCCTGAAATGTAGTAGAAGTAAGCATTTAGCAACAGACACAAAACCAACCAGATAAAAGAAATTAGCAACATAAAAATAGATTCAAATTCTCAAAACATAAAAATAGACTTGCTGAGCTATGAAGGGGTAATCCAGACTCAGAGCAGCAACATAATCTTTAATGAGTAAATCATAAAGATACGCCGCCAAATTTATTAGCGGAGAAAGCATCAACACATTGCTATAGTAACAACGCCAACTTTCCAAGTGCTTTATGAAATTCCCCGTATTTCACCCAAAAAAAAACAAAATTCTATAGGAACTAAAGCTTTTTAATGCATTTAGGTGAGGTAGTATGACAAGCTGTTGATGACTGTCTGGCAAGTAAGAAGTCATGATGTCCAGCATAATTTTTTTCAGGAATCTTGGGAATTTGTAACCATCAATACTTTCCAGTACTTCAATGCAGCAAGTAGTGATCCAAATTTTAGCACAAGTGATGAGGTCCTTCCCAATTACTTAGCTGCTACCACAAGGCAATAACAAATCCAACACAATTATTGAGTGAAAAGCTTTCTCAGTCCTTTGAACACTTTCTAAGACCACCAAATTATAAAGAAGAACATAAAATTCATCTGAAGGGGGGAAGAATGAACATTATATGTTGCCAGGCATACATAATACCCTACAAAACTTCTGGTGTACGATAATTTCTTCTAGCTTTGTGTGATTCACAACTTCCAAGATCAACAAATTTCTGAACACGAGGAGCAAAGCTATTTGTATAGCCATAAATTTCAGCAAAGAGTTAAAAAATATTTCAAATTACCTTGAGAGCGTCAAAAACACGATTGCCAGTAGTTGTTTTCACAAGACCAACATCAAGGAGAGCACGGAAAAGGCCTCCTGCTCTCAGTTGGCTCAACAGAAAGGTCCTCACCCAATGCCTGTCAGCAAGCGAATTGAACCTTAAATTCTAACCCGTATAGGATATAATTGAAGATTTTGTTAATGAACACAAAATGCATGCCATATACCTCAACATTTCCCTGATACTCGTCATCCATTTCAAGCATTTTCAGCACTCGGCAGGCCAAGAGGAGTCCAGTGCAGTAAGCTGGAATCATAATCAGCAATTAAGAACTTATTTATTGATTGGCATGAAAGAAGACTTAGATTAAAAGGAAGCAAATCTTACTATACCTGCAGCATAATTTGTGAGGCCCACCTCAAGACCATACCAGGGAAGCTTGTGAGAATAAGCAGATGCAAGGATCATATCACCGGCAATGTTAGCAGACACAATTTGTGCAGTTATATCTTTGTTGGTCTAATGATGAGGTTAAGGGTAAAGGATAGAAAAAAGATTATTTAAAAAGCAATACGGTACATTGACACAAATAACTGAAACAACAATACCTAAGGCAACACATCACCCAGGTTTATGAGAATTTAGTTGCTCATATAAGGACCATGCATTTGCAAGGAGGCTATAGCAACCAGTTTCGCATGGCCACACTTATATGTAGATTCATAATATAGGCAAAACAATGGGTGGGGAAGTCTATTAACTTGGTAAATATTTGGAATTCTTGACTTCTAGGCCACTTGAAAAATTCATAAACAATACATCAACAGGATAAAATCCTCACTTATATCCTGACATGCAAGAGAACATATAACCAAAAGTAAACTCCACAGTTGTGAACTATACAACTACCTAGCAGAGCAAACTAGCATGGAAAGAGACAACGTAAACAATAACACCATCAGAAAATTACTGAAGAATTAAAGAATTAGGATACAAATCGCACAACCAAACGATATTTCGGAGTGTTGTACTTATTTTTGTTCTGGTTGATCAGGCGAATCATCCCTCTGTAATCTGTCTTCCCCTCTACAAAATTCAAGTAGACGTTAGACCATCAGACATAACAATCAAAATAATGCCAATATCCAGAATATCACAAAATCCCAATATAGCATACCTCGCCTTCTCTTGAACTTAACTTGAAAACGCTTAAAGTAAGCTTTAGACTTTTGAGCTTTGACATACACCTGAAATTACATAGCAATCACCTAAATTCTGTAGACTAAAGATCTTGATTACCATAAGATAATTCATTTGCATCTTAAAATTCCCGACATAAAACCTCTAAAACTCAAAAGAGTAAAATTTCAGCTTCATAATGTCAAAAATAAACAACCAATATCACATTAAAATACAAAATGACGTCCGCATATGCATATATTTTTCGCATCCAACGAAACAAAATCAACAGGCTATTGTAGCTAAAAACTAACCCTATGAAAACCCCACTATTGAATCATAAACAGAGTAATTTCCTGAACTGGGATATATATATATATATATATATATATATATATATCTTCTGGACGTAAATGAAATCAAACCCAGAAGAAACCCTAGTTGTATTCACTTAAAATAGGTAACATGACAAAGATCTGATAAAAAAGCGCGAAGCAAAATTCACTATGTGAAAATGGAAAACGAAACCAAATAAGTAAATAAATTGTAAATCAGCTGATAAATGACAATACGAAAGTTGAAAGAAGAAAGAGAGAGAGATCACGTGTAGTTAGTTCTTACCATTGTTGAAGAAGCTCAAATGTTGTTGCAGCAGCAGCGGGAGCCGTGAAAGGACACGAAGCCCCGAACCAGGCTAAACATACGTAAAACTAAAACCCTAGCGTGTCATTTAAAATGGTGTAAATCGACGGTCGCGATTCGTTTTCCATTTACAAGCTAGGGTTTTATTGAGAGGGCCGTGGGCGTGCCTGCTGGTGTAGGTTTTAAGGGTGCGCCCCCACTTCTGAGAATAACACGTGTCGGTGTCGAATGAACACAAATTTTTTCAACAAGTTCACAAAAATTAAAGAGTGTTGCTCTCTTCCCCCTTCCTCCTTTCCTTTCTTGACATATATTTTTTTTTTTTCTCTTTATTTTACTACTATTTTTATGTTTTATTTTCGTAGTATCCGGTTAAGACAGTAACGAGCCGCCTTGTTCTCCACTGAGATTCCGTCGAGATTCTTCAATCTTCGCTAAGTCGCTATCGATCTCTACCATGAAATGTCTTATTGGCCGCTCGTGATTTCAAGCACTATAGTATATACGAGGGGACTTCATCGGTTAGACTTAGACATGGCTTGTCTAGTTCGCTCTTCATCGATGCACTGTCAAACTTTCCTCCGACAAGTAATTATTCTTTGAGACCATCTGAATTTAGATGTTTTATTTGTCGATGTATTGCTTTCTCTTATGGGAGGGTAATCGTTTTTGTCTCCCTTCTGTTGAATGATTGATTTCCTTAATCTTGTGAATTATTTTTCCAGTTATTTTATATTTGTTGTAAAGAGTTGGGGTAGGGCACTCATCAATGCGCCAATTTATTTATAAATCCCGTTAATTTTTTTAATTATTTATCAAAAAAATCTCTAATGTTGTATCTTCGTTGTGTTTTTTTAATGGAATTCTTAAAAAAAGTATTTTACTTATCATTTGTATTTAATTTTTAAGTATTAGTAGGCAAAGAATGGTTTCTAATAACAAAGAAGTTTCGGTATGTTTTAAAAAATATAAAGCAGTAAATAAAGATTGACTGATACTGTAAGAAGATAATTAATTTTTTTAATATTATTTATAATTTCAATTGTCAAACATTTTTTTCCAATACAAGTGTTAAGAGATTGTAATCTTCTAACAAAATAAATAAATTATATTAATGAATAAATATTATAAAATAAAACCATGAATAAGTGTATAAACCTAAAAAAAGGGGGAAATTGTCATTGTTGACCACATTTTGAGGTTAATTTATTTTTTTAATCACAATCAAAATCTTTATACTTTAATGATTAAAGACATAATATTTTTTTATTTTGCTCTTATTTATTTTTTTTTAAAATGTAATTATTTTTTTAATTTTTTATTTTTAAATAACTATTTAAATAATTATTTTTTAATTAATTTATAACATAAAAAAATAATATATATGTTGCTTTGCCTGTAGAGCGTCCTGTAGCTCGCGCTACAAGCAAAGTACATTATTTTGTGCTTTTGCTATGCTTCCACGTGGCATCGCGTGATTTTTATTTTTAGAATCAATATTTTTTATTAATATTAAAGTTTTTATATATTTTTTTAATTTTTTGTTTTATATTTTTATATATCTACCTTCAATATTTTGAATAAAAATAATTAATTGAAAAAATTTAATCAAACATATATGTGGACCATTATACCTTCAATTGTAATTTTTATTTAATTAATTTTATTTTAATTTATAAATTTTATATAATTTATAAAATATATATTTTCAATTATTATAATGAATTAATTTAATAAATAAATTTAATCAAAATTTATATTTATAAAAAATTATTAAAATTAATTATTTACATAAAAAAGTATTGTAGCACGTGCTATAGCCCACTCGGACGGGCCCTAGCGAGCGTCTCTTGACGCTACATGCTTAGGCGCTCTACAGTAGTATTTTAAATTTTATTTTTGTTTTATTTTAAATTAATTATTTTTTAATTAATTTATAACTAAAAAATAATAATTAACTCTAAACTGCGACTTCTAAACTCTGAATGCTAAATACTAATTAAATTAAAATTTTATTTTAATAACTTAAAACTAATTAAATTTGTTATTGTTTTTTATTCAAATTTAGTTTTTTAAACAATTTATTTTATTTTATTTGATTAAAATATTTTTTTTAAATAATTTAATAAAAAAAGAAAGAAGAACAATCTTATTTTTTTAATAAAAAAAAGGCAAAGTCTTGGCAAAGTTTTGCCCTTTGCCCGCGTGTAGCGCGAGCTTACGCGTGCACTACAGCTCGCACTAAATGTTGATGCGAGTGTTATTGTTAGTGCTTAATGCTGATGCGCACGCTACAGTCTGCACTATAAAGTATTATGCATTTCAAGTCAATTTATTGTGTGACAAAATTCGGTGATAAATTTAGAGTATCAAGAGAAATATAGTGAAAATGACAAGAGAGGGTTTTTTTTTTGTTTCTTTTTCTTTTTACCTATAAATAATATTTTATTTATTAAATATAATTCATAATAAATAATAAAATTAAATAATAAATATTTAAAGTTTCCAATAAAAATGAAATTAAAATAAAATTAATTTTAAAAAATAAAATCACAAATGAGGGCAAAATGGTCCATAATGTGTTTGATTAAATTTTTAAATAATTATTTTTTATTTAAAATATTGAATATAAATATATAAAATATATATAAAATAAAAAACTAATAAAAATATATTAAATTAATATAAATTAAAAATATTAATTCTAAAAAAATAAAAATGTCACATGATGCCACGTGAAAGTAATACACGCACTATAGGGCGTGCTACAAGCAAACATTGCTTTGCTTGTGCTTTGTAAAGCACGAATATTTGGTTTTTTTATTTATTATAAATTAATTAAACAAATAATTAATTAAAAATAAAATTTATTTTAAAATTTTTAAAAATCAAATAATTAATTAAAAATATGAGGGCAAAATGAAAAAAAAATATATCATGTCATTGGTTATTAAAATATAAAAAATTTGACTATAATTAAAAAAAAAATCAAAAAAAGGTTAACAATGACAATTTCCTTAAAAAAAAAGCTATAAATATTTCATTATTTTGTAACAAGAGATTTTCAATTGTTTTCTTACCCATCTTAATTATTTATATGGGTGGGCAACAATTTGATTTAATTAAAAACTGAATTGAATCGAATCGAATTTTTTAATTCAGTTTTAATTTAGTTCAAATCAAACAAAATACATTAAAAATTAAAAATTGAACCTAATGATGATTTAATTTAATTTTTAAAAAGTAAAATTGATCAATTCTAATTTATTAAAACTGATAAATTCAATTTTGGCTCGATTCCGTCAAATCGAAACTAAAAATACGTATTTCTAATATTACCCACCTAAAGACATCAAACACTTTGATCACTTTGTATTTTGAAAAAGAGAAAAGGAAAAAAGAATTGTTCACTTTATTAGCTACCTATGTCAAGTAGTAAATTAGCTTAAATAATCATTTGTTTCAAACAATATGTAAATAAATGATGAAACAACATTTATACAATTATCTTTTAGAAAAATTATATTTCAATTGAATGTAATATAAAGCATTAATTTTAATAATTATTTTATTTTATATAATAATTTATTATGAATTTTTGTTTACAAAAAGTATCACGTTAATTGAAATATAAAAGATATATTATAATTTAAATAATTGTGTCAATTTTTTAAATAACAAGAGAAATTAATAAAAAAAATTCATAATTAATTATGTTCGAAATTTTGATTTTTATACCTCTCTTTTTTAAATTATAATAAATAAAAGAAAAACTAACAATTTCATCCTATTTTAATTTTAATATACTAATTAATTCTTTAAAATTTTAAAAATACTTAATTATAGTATTTTATAATTTTATAATTTTTTTTCTAACAAGTGATCATTTTCTCTTATAAGACATAATTAATAATTTTAAAAATATTAAAAAATATATTGCTAAAAAAACATTTTAAATATCACTATGAAGAGTAAAGTGGCAATTTTTCAAAATAAAAAATTGATTATCATTTTAAAATATTATTATATTACATTAATTCGAAAAAAAAAATTAAAAAGAAAAACAATTTTTTTTTAATAAAAAAAACACCAATTCAGAGACAACGAACATAAAACAAAGACGCAACTGGCGAAGTCGAAGATACCAAAGCGGCTCCCAAAGCCAAAGTCTCCAAAAGCCGCAAGAAACAAGCAAAGTGTTCCTGCATTTGTATATCCATCATCGTCACCATTCACCATCGATGAGACAAACAACACGAGCAAAGCGAAATAAATTAAGATCTTTCGATCTGATTGTCTCAATCAAAATCTCATTTCGTCATTATAATTAAATGGAACCCAAAACCTTCCTCTGATTCTCAGAAAGTAGAATGTCCCAAGCTGACGTCTCTTACAGGTGAATCTCCCCTTTTCCCTTTTATTTTTTTGGCCTGAATTTTCAGATTTATTGCTACTTTTCATCATTTCATCATCTGGGTATTGCCTAATTCCGGGTTTATTTAATGATATTTGTTATTTTTGCGGCAAGTTTTTCCCTGCTTTGTATTGAAAAAAAAATTAAAATGATGTTAAAAATATTTATTTTATTATTTATAATAATGCTGGTTGTCATTTTAGGCGTGCTTTGTTCTTCTTGTTCCTTTCAACATTAGTTTGTAGGAAAAAAAAGTGCTAATGTATTGGAAACGACATTATGTGATAATAATGATTAACAAAATACATTTATAATTTATTTTCGATAAATTATTTAAGGTTAATTGGATTCAACAAGTGGATTCAGTTCTTGTACTTTACCTTCTTGTAGACGACAAAATAACCAAGTGTCTGTCTTGTGTAATGTGGGCCCTACCAGTTTGGCTCTCTGTAATATATGTCACAGGATGAATTCCATTTTTTAACTTATAAACATATTATCCGGGTCTTGTCTTTGGATCAAAAGACCAATTAATTAACCCTTGCTTCAAGAATTTGTGTTGTATACCTTTATCTTTCTTCAGTTTTAGCAATTTACCCTCCATTATGTGTTTCCGGTTTCGGAGGTTTGCCTTCAGTTGTAGTTTTATTATCTTTCTTCTTGCTGCTGTTGCTTGGGTTGGTAGCATTGTTGCCAAACATAAGTTATTGTAGGTTATTACATGCCAATCAATTTAGCTCATTCATGTCTTAGTTGCCTGACAGTTTTAGGCTATAGCAATATAGAAACTGATATCTTTTTAAAAATTGTATCTTTTCAGTTGTGGGTCTTGTGGATACCCTTTAAACTTAATATCTTCCAATCGGATCACTTCTGGCATAGGATCTGAGTATAAAAAATCCATAAAGAAAGGCTTTATATCCTTCCTTTCTGTTGATCTTAGTCGATTCACACAGGTTGATGAGGTAACCTGCTTCCCTGTCTTGTGTGGTCGTTATCGTTCAAAGACTAAACTTCTATGTCGTAAATGTGGGGTTCATATAGGCTATGGATATGGATGCTCAAATGCTCTTTGTGGTTTTGACTCTCCCAACACAACCAGCTCAGCTTATAAAAAGTTCACTGTAAAGATCCGAGCTCTGCAGCCATCAGAAGACAGTCAACAAGGTTGACATGGAAGGTTTGTCTGTTGATGGGCATACCTCCATCATGCACCTGCCTGATGATTGCCTTAGTTTTATTTTTCAATGGCTTGACTGTGGTTCTGATCGTGAATCATTTGGTTTGACTTGCCATCGCTGGCTTAACATTCAAAATTTATGTCGTCAATCCTTGCATTTCCAGTGTTCACTTACCCAACTCACTCGCTCTTCACTATCTCAGACCAATGTTGAAATTGGGTCCTTCCATCTCTACAGACTGTTGTCTCGCTTTCAGCATTTACATTGTTTGTCCCTATCTGGTTGCACTGAACTACCTGATTCAGGTCTGAACCAGTTGCAATATTATGGTTCAAACTTGCAAACTCTTTATCTGGATTGTTGTTTTCAAATCACTGATAATGGACTTTCCATGATTGCTACTGGTTGCTCCTCCTTAACAAGTATTAGTCTGTATCGGTGCAATGTTACTGATGTTGGCTTAGAAACTTTGGCTAACGGTTGCTCAATGTTGATGCATGTTAACCTCTCTTACTGCTTGCATATTTCTGATGCTGGGTTGAAGGCTCTTTCACAAATATGCAGTCAACTTCAGGCAGTAAAGATTTATAATTGTAGGGGTATAAATGGTATTGGCTTCAAAGGATGTTCTCCAGCTTTAGCTTATATTGATGCTGAATCTTGTAAGCTTGAACCAGAGGGGATAATGGAGATCGTTAGTGGAGGCGGGCTAGAGTTTTTAAATGTCTCTGGTGTTAACTGGTCGCTTTCTGGCGGTGGATTGGTAGCAATTGGGACAGGGTTGGCTGCAAGGCTTAAAATCCTGAACCTTCGAATGTGCAGAAATGTTGGTGATGAGTCTATTGTGGCAATTGCAAAGGGCTGCCCATTACTTAAAGAGTGGAACTTAGCATTATGCCATGAGGTCAGATTTCCAGGATGGAAGTCTATTGGAGTAAACTGCAATAATTTGGAGAAACTTCATGTGAACCGCTGTCGGAATCTATGTGATCGTGGGTTGCAAGCTCTGAGAGATGGGTGCAAACGCCTTTTGGTCTTATACATGAACAAGAATAGTCAGCTATCTTCAACAACATTGGAGTTGTTTAAACTGTACAGAGGTATCGTTCAGATAAAGGAAGAAGAAATAATGTGTATAGGACCGGATTGGATAACTAGGTGATGGTGCTTTCAGAGATCATTAGTAGTTAACAGGACATAAAAATAACTATTCAAAGACTGCACTTGGTTGTTTGTCAGCCATTGATGGAGCAGCAATCTCTCTGATGATTATTAAGATTGAGTTTATCTGTAGGGTCTTTTGTTGCATTGACAAATACTGATTGTTTGGACATCATGAACATTGAATAGATATCATCTGCTGTGATCCTTTACACAGCTTATGCCAATTTTTTTTATCATCTCAAGAAATGCAGAATTTGCTACTTATTTATTAGTTATTACTATGCAACTTTTGGGTACTGCTAAAGAGTACATGTTATGTGACATCATGGTAAATTGCATTTCTATTGCACATTCTGTTTCTTTTTTCTACTACCAGCGGACAAAGCCATCTTGGCATGTCTTGCTTCCTCGTTCCTCCATTCCCTTTCTCAGCTGTGTAATCTATAAGCTCAAATTTGTTTATGAATTAGCTTATTAAAGCTCTAGTTTCAGTTTGGGTACTTTGCATCGGTAGAATAGATTCCTCAATTCCCTCTCTCAGCTGATTTAAGCATGAAAATTCATTAGTATGTTGGGTAAATGAAGAATATGGCATTCAAATTAACATATAGGGATTACTGTTCCCTTCATCAGTCTACGTATATCAAAGAACAGAAATTTATAAATGCCTTGCTCTTCTATACATAATCACACGATTTAAGAAATTACATTGTCAAATAAAAGTTAAGGACAAAATAACCCTTTATTCTAAGGTTCAGCTGATTGAATGCCATCAAAAACAGAAAAGAAAAAAAGGGGGCAAAATCATGTAAACCAATTCTTGAAACAAATAACATTCAACTCCAGAAATAGAAGTACTTTGGCTAACTTCACTTTCAAGTATCTTATCTACCCTGCAACATCTGCAGGTCTATATCCCTCTTCTTAACATTATTATTGTCCTTGGTGCAACACATGTAAAAACAATGTCACAGATTTCTATTTTCTACTCTACCGGAAGAATACGGGCATTTTCACAGAGAGAGAGGAAGAGGGAAAGGGGGAGAGTTTATTTCAAGCAGAGACCAATCTTCTTTGCAAGTCCAACCTACGGAGGTAAGAGTATCATTGCTTAAATCTTTACTCCTACCACAAGAAAGCTCCACAATTCTGGTTGGATTCCTAGGAAAAGATACGCACAGGCTGGGAAGTATCAAGATAATAACTAGTTCTCTCCCCACACATTGTCCCATGCACCACTTGGGGCAGCCTTAGGCCCCTCAATACAATTCTGATTCCCATGGAGATTGTGGGGACCCGGGAGTCCATTTGGTCCTGGTTGATTAACCTTTCTGGGCTTTGTTTTAATTCCAAGCAGTCTCAACACAAATCTAGCCAACTCTCCATACAATAATCCAGACCGCTCAAAAAGCTGCAAGTGAAGATGTCACGAATCACAACAAGTTAAATCACACTTCATATTCAGCTCATCAAAAGAACCCGAAAATTTCATTAATCAAATTGTTACTTTGGTCTAAAAGGATGAAAAGGAGGTGCCAATTTTATATTCTTCATCATAATAGACAAAGATTAAGATAGTAGTATGTCAAGAAAGAAGCACCTGAAGAAGTGCAGACATAAACATGTGAAACGCTTGAGTATTCTGGTCTATCAGAATTGATATTCGGCCAAAAAAGTTCACAGCACCTTGCATCTGCCACCATTATAAAACAAGTGATTATGAGTCTTGGGAATGTAAAGATAGCAACTTCCAGAAACAAGACAGATTCATGGTTAATACACTCAGTTTCATTGAATAAAACAAAATCTGACATCAAAATGGAACTGCTTAAATTATATTCTAAATTCCAAGTGCTAATTATCCAGTGACTGAGAAGATTGAGATTCAACACAAACAATAGCCTGTTAGTCACACAATGATAAAGGAATCACAAGAACAAGTAACTATTAGTCATCTAGGGACAAGAAAAGAACGAAACAAAAGGTTCATTTTCCATTAAGCATAGATAAGTTCATGTACTGAAGCAAAGAGGTTATACAGGTAATGGCATTCCTTATACTTGGAAACTTGATCACAAAATGATATCGAGTGGGACTTGGAACACCTTAAAATCTTACAAGCTAAATATTTATTAACTACACTAACAAGTTGGGGGAACACTTTTTTGCCTAAAGAAAGTGAACAGAATCTCATATTCATTCTGTAGACCAACTCATCAATGCCAAATAACTGAACAGCCAAGTTCGTGATTTTCATTAATCCAAAATTAATGTTGCCTTACCACCCGAAGGAAGGAAATCCAAAAGCCTGGTGGAGAAGGTGGACCACCATATGGATTATTTGGATCTTGTTCACCATAAGGACCCATTCCCATTCCCATTCCATAACCACCCATCGGACCTCCAAAACCACTATTATTCATTCCCCCACCATACATGCCGGAACCTCCGTAGAGACCACCATAACCTCCTCTGTACATGTTGTTGCCATATAATCCACCGCCATAAGACCCTCCAAGTCCACCGTATGATGAACCATACATTCCCGATCCATACATTCCTGACCCATAACCAGAATTATAGTTTAAACCAGAACCATAACCTGCATTCGACATGAAAAATGATCAACACCGATATAAGAACCACAAAACACTAAATAATAAGAGATCAGCTCTTACCTCCATAAGTGTTCCCGCTCCCATAATTTTGTTGCTCCCATGGCCTGGTGGGAACAGGCCGAGTAAGAGCGCTTCTGTTTACAGTTGTATTTGCAGTAGTAACAACTTCACCTGGCTTAGCAGTTCCAGAGGCCTCAACTACATCACTGGTACTTCCAGGTGATGGTGGTTTAAAAGGTGTAGGACCTGACGAGGTCTCTGCTCGCTCCCAAGGCTTGGGCGGAGGTCCGCCAGCTACAATTAATCAATTACAGAGAGAATTAAACATTGCAGAAACAAAACACGAGAAGTCATATTTGTCGCTAACAATCATGGAAGGTAACAAATGCATTATCAGTAATCTTGTAACTATTCTAAATTCCAGCAAAACTAAAGATACCCATTAAGGCCAGAAAATGGTTTTGGCAAAAATCAAAGACAACGCATCAAATTCACATAGCAAAAACTAGACATAACCCATCGAAAGACGTAACCTCTTTATTAATTTCAGATAAATGGAGCTCAAAACACAAAAAAACACATGATCTAAGAATATACAATCCCATGATGAAACCAAGAAACCCTAAAAAAGAAACATAGTTTGTTGATGCAAATCCAAAAAAATAAATAAAAAATAAAAATAACAACCATATTTAAAATCTAAAGTGGGAACTGGGAATTGAAGATGACTATCGATCTTTCTTCTAAACGAATAAAAGAAACGAACCTGCTTGTTGCGAATTGGAGTCCATGGGGCGATGAAATTATTGAGGTTGATCTTATCGCTCACGAGTCACGCCTACCTATAATAACTCACCAAAATAGAGAGCCAAGCCAACGCAGCAGCCCCCCTATAAATTTGAGTCATTACAACATATATTTATTTATTTATATTTTAAAAACTTTATGGTATAAACTTTTTTTTTATAAAAAAAAACTTTTGCTTCCATTTGCTCTGTGTCTGGATTCTTTATGGATAATATTATAAATTAATTAGAAAACTAGTTAGCTATTTTTTATTTGGGTGTTAATATTATCACCTTTGAGAGCATGTTGGCTCAGCCCCCCATGGACTCACATCCCCACCTGGGTTCGACCCCCCTCCCTCCCGATGGTGCGGAAATGTTGATAAATTTGTAATCCCCCTTCAAAAAAAAAAAAAAATATTATCACCTTTGAGGTTAGTATAAATTATATTTTAATAATAATTTTAGTTTTAATTATACAATCATTTTTTTTATTTAATTAAAATGACAAAAATATTCTCATAATTTTGACACATTAAAAATAAATTATTTTTAAAAAATAAAATTATTTTTATTTTTTCAATTAGGTAGAGAGATAATAATATAATTATTATTACAGTATAATTTATGTCAATCTGAGGGGTGACAGTGTTAATATCCCAATCTTGATCCTAATAAACAGTTTTAAAATTAACATGTTCTCTTACTATTTTAAAAAAAAAATTATGAAAATTTATATTATTTATTTAAATTTTATTTTAATATATATAGTTATTATTAGAAGCAGACAATGGAAAAAAATATTGATTAAATTATTGCACTACAAGCACGTTTATGTTATATGGTATTTGTAATGCCAAATAAATACAGACAAATAAACAAGTGTCTTCGAAAAATATAAATATTAATATGTAATTTTTTTTCCATGCAGAGAAAATGACCCAAAAAAATAAGGGTATTAAATTGTCACCCCTTAAGGTTGACATAAATTATGTTTTGATGGAAACTTAATTTTAATTACACTATCAACTTTTTATTTAATTAAAAAGATGAAAAAATCTTTATAATTTTATCATTAAAATAAAATATATTTGACAAGTGAAGATATTTTCATTTTTTTTAAGTGGATTAAAGGGGAGTAATATAATTAAAACTAAAATCTCTATCAAAATGTAATTTGTGCTAACCTCAGGGAGCGACAGTGTTAATATCCCAAATAAAATCCACTGTCATCTTTACGCTTACGTAGTTACTATTTATCGACATTGATTTATAAAATATATATAGATATATATAATTTAAAAGAAAAAAGGAAAAAGCATCTTATAAATAAAGGAAGGAAAATCCATTTTTAAAAAGTAAAAAATTAAAAAGGAAGGAAACAAACAAAACGAATTACGAAAGATTCCAATATTAAGTCCCTACTGCCCATCTTGTCCAAAATCGGAACTATAAAATCCGATTTTTTTTTTGGTTCTACCAGCTAGAATTGGCAAACAGAAGAAGCGTAAAAAAAAAAGCAATTTTTTTTGCAGAATTTGAGAGCGGTGTGGCGTCGTTTTGTTAGTTTTAATGGCTGCGAGTGCGTTAGGGAACAACCAGGAAGGTTCGTCGGCGGCGCAGAAGTCAACGGCGAATGGCGTTTCGGTGAATTCGAGCAACAACGGTGGCAATAATAGTTCGGCTCCGGCGGTCGATACTTCGCAGACCGCGTCGGCGTTGCGTCACAATTCCGGCATCTCCGTCGAGTGGACTCCCGAAGAACAGTCGATTCTCGAAGATTTGCTCGCCAAGTCAGTCTCTTTTATATTTAAATTCGTTGTAATTGGTGGCTGTTTTGTTCATTTTACCACTTTGAATTGCGAATTATCGATTGATATGGAATTAAAATTTTCAATTTTTTGAATTGTAAGGTTATTAATTGCTTATTAAAAAAAGTTCTTTTTTTAAATAAATGAAAATGAGAATTGAGTTTTGCTTGTTTTTCTTTTTTAATTTAATTATTATGTTGCAAAGTGGCAGTAGGAGTATCGAATTGTGGTGATGATGTGTATAAATTTATGATATTCACTATTCTTAACCAATCAAAACCCGGCCTTTTTTGTTGGGAAACTTAGATTTATATGCTTAAATCTTAATGTGTTGTGTTCTTACAATACCGATGAAGATAATGTTGGGTTGCATGCTCATGAGCTGGATTTCAGTGAAAAAGATTCTCCTTTTCACTCATTTGTCCTCAGCAGCGTGACAATTGTAAAGCAATGGGCTTGTCTGGAGAATGGGTATGGGTTGTTGATATATAGGGTGCCGTTGATTGCTATTTGCTTACCATGTATTGTTTGTTTATTTCATATCATGCATTTGGTGTATGAAAAATGTTGAGTTGATGAATACGGTGCTATAACCCTGTTATAGGTATGCCTCGGATTCAATTATTGTTCGGTATGCTAAGATTGCAACGCAGTTAAAGGACAAAACAGTTCGGGATGTGGCGCTACGTTGTAGATGGATGACTGTAAGTTTTTTCCATTTTTGAAGTGGTTCATGTTTTTGTCGTTTTTTCTTTTTCTTGATTTATTTGTGTGTTAACCATTGTTGCTGACATTCTTAGAAACTAGGGAGATATTTTGTTGGTACATCTTACTTGTGTCAGGCAATAGGGAGAGGAATATTAAGAAGAAAGTGGAAGTTCTTCTGGAAGGGCTTAGACCTTTGAAGCCCATTGAAATCTAACATATGTTTGGTGAAGACAGTTTGTCCAGTGTAGTGATACACGGAAAAATAATTCAATTTCTGTTGCTATTAACTAGTCGATATGAATAATAATCCTAGATAATTGTTGGGCATATCAGTTTACAATTGTATAGCTCTTTTTTTAATTTATTTTGAGGTTCTTTTTGTCGACTTCTTGTTAACTCCTTTGTTTTATCTTTTTTTTTGTTGTTATAAGTTTCTTCATTTCCTATCAAATATTATTAATAATAATAGTAATCCTAGATAATAGGGGAACAAACTGTTACAAGTAATTCTAGAATATGCATTAAATTAAATGAATCTAAATTTCTACGATGCTACTGAAAATCCAAATTGTTATAGTATACAACATTCTAGTTCAGAACATTCATGAAAGTCAACCATTAATTTGATGTGGTAAGGATAAGTTCGATCAGTTATGAGTAATCAATGTGACAGAGAAAAATATTACTGTCAACCAATATTAATGACTATATTGGAGCGGCCTTTTTGTTTACTTACTTTGGACCCTTATAAGTATCTTTTCTTGGTGCATGCCTTTTCTATTGTCATAATCTTCTCTCCTCTTCTTCTTCGAAGTCATCTCTTGTTAGAATGAAGGCACTAAATTTAATTTTCTTTTCCTTTCTCATCCTATTTGTTTTTTTTTTTAAGTTAATGTATTGGTCAAAATTTTCATGTATCATATGAAACATTCAGTATGCAACATGCAGTGAACATGCTTACATGTCGTATTGCATTCGGTTTTTCACTTGAAATATGCATCAAATAGTCTAACTGGTTAGATTTACATCTTTTTCAGAAAAAGGAAAATGGCAAGCGAAGAAAAGAGGATCATAATTCAGCAAGGAAAAACAAAGACAGAAAGGTATGCTCTTCTTTTTACCATCTCTGCTGAACATGTATTTTCCACCTCTTTGTGCAATCACATGGTTTTCTCAGTAGATATGACTATGAAAAGCTCTATGTGTGCCAGAAAGTACATATACGTTCATTATTTGGCATTTAGGGATAGTTCCTATCCATATGTAGGCTGGAACCACTATTTGTTAGTTCTAGTGAAGGGAGGTCCTTGACTAAAGCAATTCCCCTTTAGATTTTCATGATGAGGTGGTGGAAGCAGGGTTATCTTCTATATATGAATGCTGACCTGCTGTTGCTAGCCTGTAAGGTGTGATCTACTTGTAGGTACTTTTTTGAGAGTGAGAGCAATGGTATAAATCTTTTAATTTAATACGTAAATTTAGGCAGGGTATAAAAATTTAAGGAAGAAGATAATAAAATTATTCATGGATCACAATTAGTTGGAAAAAAAAAACCAATAAGATGAAGTGCATCCTATTAAATATGGATGTGGTTATGAGTATTTTGAAGTGCCCATGAACTGTGCATTTCCATTATTCTGAAATTAAACTGAAAAGTTAACTCCAGAATTTTTTACTAGTCTAGATGTTATGAAAAGAAGTCCTAGGTTTCAGAAAAGTGTTGCTGTGGGTACTTGTCATACATGGACACAGCTTCTTTATGTGAATTCTTGTACTACTGAAAATCTTTGAGAAGAGTTTCTGGTAGTGTTCCTGTAGAGGACCAACCAGTCTGTTGTTTATTATGTCTTCTCCTTGCTTCTCGAACTATGAAGCACTTAGATATGGATGTATATTCACAGGAAAAGGCTACAGATTCTTCTGCAAAATCTTCATCTCATTTAGCAGCTCGTCCCAATGGTCCTTCTTATGCTCCGCCAATGATCCCTATGGATACTGATGATGGCATCTCATACAGAGGTTGGTGCAGAATTATTGGGGAGGAATCGTGGATTCAACTTGATTATTTCCAGAAAAAAATAACATGTGGTGTGGGAAGTTAGTATATTTATTGAACCAGTTATGCATTTCCTTCCCTTAGGAAAAAAATTTATTGAATTTGACCAGGCCTAGGTACACCTTGCAATGGTGTACATGACCTATTTATTTGGTTGCAGATGATGACTTTAAAGAATAGTCCATATTTGACATAATATGCTTGTTTTGTTTTATTAATAATCGTTGCTTTCAAACTTACATATACTCTTATGTCATCTGCAGCCATTGGTGGTGTTACAGGAGAGCTGCTTGAGCAGAATGCTCAAATGTTTAATCAAATTTCTACAAACTTCGCAAATTTCCAGGTGAAATATATTTGTTTTGACACTTCACCAATATTCTCTCAACATGATATTATTAGATATTTTCCAGTGTGTAGTGTCTACATATGCTCGCAATATGCATCTGAGCATTTGTTTTAATTTTGCCAATCATAAGTTCCTGCTGGTGACCGGTACGTGTGCTTATCTAATACACGTGCCACCACCCCTAGTCATGCTATTCTTGGCACTTATTTCAGTGATGACATTGGTTCTAACCGGAGGTCATCTCTGATTTATTTTGATCTTTCCGAAATTATTGCACTTGTTTCAGCAAGGGCATTGGTTTATGCCAACATTTTTGTTATAATTATTTTTATTGCAGATACGTGACAATGTTGATCTCTTATGCAAGGCACGGGACAACATCCTCAAAATCTTGAATGAGTATGTCATAACTTGTATGCACATTACTTAAAACTCTTAAGTAGACTGAAATGTTACCAAGGAAGAAATTTTTTTCACCCATGGTTTTTATTATGAAAATGCTTAAGGGTGGCAAGATCTGGGTTTGTTGCATAGAAAGGGAACAAGTATGTAAAAGTTATAGCGGAAAATTCTGTTATGAAGCAAGATACTAAAATGAGGAGTCTTTTGTAGTTTGTACCCAGCTGCCTTGCCCGGATGGCAAGGAGGTCAGGTAGTCGAGCCCTGCTGAGGCTTAGGGCAATGTAAATAGTGTAAATATTTCCCTCCCCTAATAAGAGTGTGTTGTTGTCCTCTTGTTGTGAAGGTGTGGGTCTGGGCGTGCGTAAGTTATTTGTATTCCCGGTTGATGGTCTGATGTAATATCAATGTTAAAAAAAAAAAGTCCTTTAGAGATATTTAGCAGAACAGATTTATATAATGAGTCAAAAATAGGGTATATATCACCTATAGTGATAGAAATAAGAATATTGCACTATAGGATATTGTGTGTTGAATTGTATGTTTCTTTTTCTTGCACACTTCTAAACTGAACAAGTTATGCAGCCTGAATGACATGCCTGAGGTAATGAAGCAGATGCCTCCCCTTCCAGTGAAGGTGAACGATGAGCTTGCCAACTCGATCCTTCCCCGCTCATCCCATCATATGAATTCATGATGGGGATTGTTGATGATTCTGGCATATCTGAAAAACGAATAAACCAGTTGATCAATCAAGTTATTTTGTTAATTAGAGAAGACTATTTATTATTGTATCTGCTTCTGTAAAATGTAAAGAACAATATTACTTAATTTACTCCTTTCAGTTTCATCTGGTTGATTAGTTCATCATAGGAACTTCTAGCTTGTGTAGTATGTAAATACTCATTTGTGTGGAGGGACTTTGGTGGATGTAAAAAAATGATCGAAATAAAAGTTAATTTTAGGCTTGATAGAAGCGGGCAATTGAGAATTTGAATGTGGTTTGCATGTAGCTATAATCGTGACCAGTGATCTAAGAACTTGCAACACATTATACAAACATTTTTTCATAACGAGCCAAGATTCTGGCTTCATTTTCTGCACGCGAAGTGCATTTTCTGAAACTTGAACTCAACTCTGCTACTCATGGTTAAGAAATTGATTTAAAACACCATCTCCAGAATCGGTTTAAGAATTGATTCAGCACAATCCAAGCAAAGTATCTGCTTATTAATCGACATGGCAGATGGTTGAAAGAATGTGAAATACCCAACAGGTGAAATTGGAATGCTGACTTCATCAGCACACTTGACAAATAGTAGTGTTGGCCAATTCAACTAGTTTCAACAGTCGAACAAATGCCTTGTTGTTGCAAAGGATTTAAGTTGCTCTTAATTCTCTTTCGTACTCTTGTAAGAGCTCTGTGCTGTCATGCTTCCCATTAACTTCACGACTACTCCAGAATAATAAAATTGTAAAAATAAATATGCCACTATTAACTCTTTGATTCAGAAAGAAATTTCGATATCAAGTTGAATCAGTACATTTGTGAGCTCCACAAGAAAAATTACAGAGTTCCACAAGAAAAACTACAGCCAGAGTAATTGTCAAAGAACTTGTTACATTACAGTGAGTGCCGAAAGAAGGCAAACTGAAGCATAATAATCATTTGAGCTTCATATACTGTCTAACCTTCGACCTGCCAGTATAAAAAACAACAGGGTAAATGTGAATTGACACTTTGTGCACTGGATGATGTACAAAGGAAAATCATGATAACTATTTTGAAACAGATAAACATAATTCAGATTCCCTTACTGAATATGATATTCCTTTAATGAAAAATAAGATAAAGCAAGATTAACACAACCTAATTTGGAAGCATGCATTTTAATACATGGAAAAATCAAACTTCAGGCAAGTTTAAATAGAAAAGCTAGGAGGCAGTAACCCAGCGTATAATTTTCAATAGCACATTGATACCCCACCATGCTGGCTAAGATTAAATTCCTCGTCACAATTGCAAGTGCAACTGATTTGAGCTTTGGCAAGATCACACTCACAACACATTTAATTGTCCTCCTAACAAGAATCCAAGTTTTAATCCTAGTGTAAGCTCCTAAACTAGTGGAAGATGACCCTGACAAATCCAAAGCAAAGCAATTCGTGGCTCAATATCACCATAGCAACAACAGTTCGCCGCAATTTTTCCACAAAGACCAATTGATCTATTTCTTCCAACTGTTTGTCCTTCCTAATTCCATGCCATTCCATCAACAAACCTCAATATCCATATCCATATTATGTATATAGATACAGCTACAACAAAAGATCACATTGCCTAGAAACCTCAACTGGGCACACAAAGTCACAATAAAAATGATCACAATTTAATCACCATTGCTTTCGCTTCCTAAATCGATGCCGAAGCAATCAACAAAGCTAACATCACAACACTCAATAATCACAAAACTAAGTAATTGCACACAAAGAAAAGAGAGGAAAGAAAAAACAAGTTTACAAATTACCTGACGTAGATTTGACTCAAGATTCGACACTCTGGCTTCAAGGGTTTCGAATTTTTGCTTAGTCTACCACAAGTAAAATCCCAACAAAAACCCATCAGTAATTTGTTTCCATTTTTATCCATGAACAAAAATAAGCAGAAGCTAATTATTATTACTACTACTACTACTATTATTATTTTTCAATAAGCAGTAAGCAGAAGTCAATGAACAAAAACATGGAAAGAGAATCGGAGAAGACTATGGGATTACATCAGCAGAAAGGGCATATCGATCAGTCCAAAGATCTTTGCACACGAACTGAGCAATTGCAGCGCCAGTTACAGAAAAGCCCGCTGTGAACCAAAGCAACCGAGTTCGCAACATCCTTTTTTTATTTCTTTTTCCTTAATTTTTCTCAGCGCAAGTCAGCAACAGAGCGACTTGGCAGTAAAATGAGTCTCGCTTTAATATCACGACATTGGATATTGGGCTGGGCTGTGTTATTGGGCTGAGTTTAGGATAGCCCAATTATTTTTTTTATTTGCCCAATTGTGTTTTTTTTCCCACTATAGAAGAACCTCGGTAAATCATCACTTGATAGTTCGATAATTTCTATTAAATAATATTTTCTACCGATTTAAATTTTAGACAACGTGTTAAATTAATAATTTAATAAATTTATAAAAAATTAATTTATTATATAAATTAATATGCAACTAAATCTATATGATAATGTGTTTTAATGCATACTATTGTTTAACCCATCTCAATTAATAAAGTTTATTTAGTTACTTAAGTTTTATTAATACAAATTACGATTCTTTTCACTGTTTGGGTGCAAACTTATGTGCTTATATTATAAATATGTATAAAAAATAATAATTATAACCAAATACCACCTAAAGACAATAGTGTTGTATCTATTAAAAAATATTATATTTTTTAAATAACATTCAAAAATTTTATATCTCAGATGATGTATCAAATAATTATTAATTTTAAAATTTACACCATTTTATCACTCAATAATTATTTGACACCTTAATTTTAAATATAAAATTTAAAATATCATTTAAAAAATATAATATTGTTTATTTATAAAAATAAAATATAAAATTTATATCTCAAATAATACAACATTTAACATATCAATTATTAATTGATGATTTATAATTATTATATTAATAAAGATATAAAAAATTCAGCAATCATTCAATATATAACCGTCACTGAATAATGATATGTCACTTAAATACAAATTTAATATATCAAATTTATAAGTATAATATTATTGATGGATTTATATTCTTTGGGATTATAATGATCAAACGTATACATAGTGCATTTTAGGAATTTTCATGCAATTTGCATGATTCATGAACATATCATTTTTATCTGCTTGGGAAATTAAATGGAAATTATTAAATATGCTGGCAGTGGGATAATTATATATAATCCGACACTGTGTCAATTCTCATTGCATCAGACCCGATCCATTATAAAGCCCATATAGCCAATTTGCATAAATGGAACTAGGCCTAAAGATAAAAGTTTTAAGGCCCAAAATCTTCTCCCGGCCCGTTTATAAAATATTGGACTAGAAGCTTACAGAAGTTACTTTTGACTTACACCACTCGACAAAAAGCGACATCGTTTTGGAATCCTTTGTTCAACCCCTTCGTTGAAAAACCTGGTTTTGTTTTGATAATTTACAGAGAAAACGAAACGATGGTTCAGTTATTTTTGTCGGAGCCAAATTGGGACGCTGATGATGGAGGCACCGGCTCTGCCAAGCTGATAGTGTCTCTTTTGAATGAATTGGAAACGATTCTCTGGTCACTGATAATCGCCGGAGGCCGATCAGAGGCTCGGTTATGGTTTTGCAACACAATCTCTGGCGTAAATTCAATCGGCCCCGACCAGCAACGCGAGCTATTTGTGAAACTGTTGAGGTCCAAGCAACAACGACGAAGTAATTACGATTTAGCCACTCAGCTCTTGCGGATGATATTCGATAAGCGGCCTCATGAAGCAGGGCGTGTCTTGGCTAAGAAAAGTTACAAGCTTGAGAAGTTCTTTGAAGGTGAGCCTCTTTTACTTTTACCCATTTTGCATTTGTTTATTCGATGTGGGATTTTAAAGGGTTTTTTTTTTTTTTAAGTTTTAATTTTTAAATTGGGATGATCATTTTTGATTAAACAGGAAATCCGAGGTGGATAATGCAATGGTTTTCGAATTTTTCTGATGGTACTGGATTAGGGCATCAAAAGGGTGCTAAGGCATTAGCGCAATTTGCATTTGTGAATCGGGATATTTGTTGGGAGGAGCTTGAGTGGAAAGGGAAACATGGGCAGTCGCCTGCAACGGTTGCGACGAAGCCACATTACTTTCTTGATTTGGATGTGCAGAGAACAGTTGAAAATTTCCTTGACAATGTGCCTGAATTTTGGGCTTCCAATGAGTTTGCCGAGTCGGTGAAAGATGGTGAAGTTCTGTTTATTGATTCCAAGTTCTTTATAGACTTTTTTGTTGATTTGATGTATAAAGAGGATTCAAGAGATGTATGGGAAGTTTTGAATGAGTTTCTTATGGAGGAATCGTTGTCGTCTTTGTGTCAGCACCTTCTTATTATTCTTGAAGAGAGTGAATTGTGCAGGTTTTTGGATTTGTTGCATAAATATATCAATGTAAGAGGGGAAGTTAAGGAGTTTTGTAGTTCATCTTCTTGGCTTGAGATTGTACTGTCGAAGTGTAGCGATTGTTGTGAGTCTATTAATCAACTGCTTTTGTTAAATGCGATTATTAATCAGAGACATCGGGTTCTTGGGTTTGTACATGATGATGAGTATGAGGAGGAACGAGAAAAAATTGAAGATATTGTGTTGCAGATTTGCACAGCCTCGCTCAAAGTCAACAACTTGGCATTAATTTTGAAGGAATGCTTGAAGTCCAATGCCATTGAGGCAATTAAACTGATGGGGCTCCACTCTTGGGTCATTTATTATAGGTTATCAGAGGAATGCCAGAGTCCCGACTCCTGGGAACCTGTATTCTTGAGTAACGGGATACAGTTTTGCAAATCTGATAAATACACTTTGTTACCTTATGATGGACTTTCTGAAGAAAGCGAATTAGACTTGGATACTAGATCATCAACTAGAACTAGGCACAAGAAGAAGAATAAGAGTAGAAAGAAAAGGAGGAGGAACTATGATCATGATGACAGTTATGACAATGAGCTACTGGACTTTGGTACCGACAATGGTGGGCTAAATTTTCAGTCTAGGGCTGTTAGTTGGTTGCTCTCTACTGATGGGTTTTCCGCATCATGGACTAGTGTGAGTTTATTGTTCTTAATCTTCTGTATAAGTTGTTAAGTCTTTGATCAAAATTTAGTGTTTTTCTGATTATTGTGAAATTGTGATGTCTTACAGGCAGATTTACCAGAACACCTCTCAAAGCATTGCTTGTCTACATGGATGAAGTGGCTGGTTGCCGAGTGGAATAACAAGGCTTAATTTGCATGGTCTACGATTTATCAGCCTCATGCCCAATTATAGGCCAGCATATAGTGAAGGGTATAAAGTTTGTTTGAATTACCCACACATAAATACAAGATATTCATTCTTAACATTCACTCATACCTCTTCATTCTGAATGCGTCAGTGTGGAATGGTTGCAGACACATTTATTAGACTACAGATGCTCTTTTGCTTAGGGCTAAAGTTTTGATTTCTTGAGTGGATATTTTTATTTCTGACTCGAGTTTTATTTCATCTGCAGGTTGAATGCCATGGCATCAACTGTCTGCTATGCTCTGTAATTACAATTTTGTTTTAACAGGTGCCATTCATATCAAAGTTTATTACCTTTATGCTAGAAGTACTTAAATTTTGTGCATTTGATTGACCAAAAATCGAAGAATTCTCATTTTGTTTTCTTCTTGTGAAAAAAGTGAACTCTATGGATGATATTAGTACCAGTAGGAGAGTCATAATTGGTCTTTTTTTTTTCTTTCCATATCCTGTTCCATTTAATTCACATTGGCTTCTCTTGTGCATGAATTTAGGATAACAGAATGCCGAGCCATTGATCATTAATGGAGGAAGTTGACATATGAAGAACTCACGGATACGTGATGTTTTTTTGGACTTCAATAATAATTTCTTCAGCCATTCAAATGCTGGTTTCAGCTGTTGGTAAAGCCTGTTTCATTATGTTTTTAGCTTTACCCATTTAACGTCTATTATTCAGCTTGAACTTTAATGTAGTAGATGATAACTAGGAAACTCCAGAAACAAAAAATGAAATATCATTTAAGATGCAAAATGTTCCTTTGCTTGGCTGTTCTATAAGTTTGGAAGAAGTCATCTCACTAGATCTCACTAGATCCAGTTTATAAGTAATGTAGCAATAATGTTAAAACTGCCCACGAAAGGATCAACAGGTGCAATTAGTCTTTTTCGATAGGCTTCGTATTTGATGCCTATCATCAAATTTGAAGATCAAATATCAAGCAATTGAAGAATTAATAGTCTGATGGAGAAGTGCTGGGGGACTTTCCTTAAGATTAATTTTGCATATTGTACATTAATTGGAATGCTTACAATTGAAATGATGATCAGGTAGCAATTTATTTTCGGAAATATTTACAGGGTTTAAACCGCACTGAGATCTCAGAGAGCTTCATTCACAAGCATCCACGGAATTGCAGCCTTGGCATCATCAAGCCCTACAGTAAAGGACAAGGAGAAATGTAAATTGCACTTGAAATTTGTAGGATATTTTCAGCCGTGTACTCAATTTGGCAGATACAGCACTTAGAACAAATTTTTTATCCTCTGTCTATGTAAATGAGTTCACTGATCTCAGGAGGAAAGGAAATATTCATTCAAGCTGTACTAAATTCCAATGAGGCAAATACAGTCCTTACAAAATTGAACAATAAAAAAATATACTACAGTTCGAAATTGAAATGGCAGCTAAGATCCTTTAACAAAAGCCAGAGGATGAAGTCTTTCAACTTTGCATTTAAATGGAGGCCAAAGGGTCTTGTGGGACTTGTTTTACTATCGCTAGTTGCAGGGCACTATGTTTATTTGTCATCCTTAACCCAGTATATTATTAATCATCTGCCACCTTATGGAAAGCTGGAAGAAGAAACAACCATGGAAACTCGTACTAATTATTTTGCCAGCATATTTCACTCAGGGTTGGGATGTACTATGTACTTATAAAAAATGGCATACTGTTATGGACATGACCATTTGAGGAAGGAAGGTGATGGTAATTTAAGGTCTTGTGCAAAACTCTCTGGAAATATATTGGAAAACCATAAGGATATAAAGACTCCTCATTCTTCAATTTGTTGTCCTCTCTTAAATTTGTACACTACATATGCATAGGTGATTTCTCACTATACCAAAGACATTTCATCATAGCAAACTGAGACAAGAAATCATTTGCAGTTTGTAACATAACAAAAATACTTTTTGACCTTCTTATCCCACAGGTTTGTGGCTCAAAATCCAACACGCTCCTCTCAACATCTCTTAATAAAATAGTTTGATTACCAAGAAACAAAAAGAAAATCTACATTTTCACATTGGAAATGTCATAGTCCACAAGTTTTATTTACAAACTCTACATCTGATGGCAGTGATAGGGAGAAGTTTGGATCTCTTGTGGATCTGAAAAGTTGCTCACCAGCACTTCTAATAGTGTATGACCGAAAAGTAGTCTAGAGCTGCTACATTAAAGCGAGAAAAAGCTGAAAAGCCCAAAATATTATATAAAAATAACTCCAACTTTCAGTAAACAGAAAGATAATCATCTCTGAGTTATGCCATAAGAAAAGCCAATACTAGCAACATTATGGCTATCGCTTCCAGCAAAGAATTACTGAGAACAGATGTTCCTGAAATCTCGGAATGTAAAAGGGAAATGGAGGGGCATTTTATGAGATTAGGAATAAGCAAGAAAAGTTATTAACAGCACAGAAAAAATGGAAGTGTTCCCAGCTTACTTTAGTGTTAAATGCAAAAAAGTTGCACATAAATGTGGCCAGTGATCAAATGGCTCATGCAGAAACCAACATTCAAAATTGACCTAACAGCCAACTTTCACCCTCTTTAAATGAACCAATTTAGCATATTGTAAAAATGTTGGACCAAAGTTTGGGTTAAATCCATTTCCATATTTCTTATGATAACCCCCACTAACCTAGCATGCATACCAACAAGTAACTTACATCCGATGAAGAGAACTCTTCTGCAAGTATGAGGTAACTAAAACCATTGTACTCGAGTAACTTATGTCAAATGATAGCAATAACATACAGATAATAGGAACTTACCTGATGAGACATATGTTGGCAAGCTAACGTACTTGGGACATGAACTCCTTGACGAATAATTGTCAATTTCAGCGCTTATATCAATTATACAATCTTGAGGCTGAAATAACAACAAATTGTTAAGACATTATTAACCTTTCCACATGAAAAGTAAACTCAAATTGGGGGGATCATGTTGATAGAGGGGAAAAAAATGTTAACCCTCAACATGATCTCATATTTTCTTTGTTTACAACCAACTATAACCATGTATTCTTCTCTAACTTTGGACTAATGAAATGTGAAGGTCAGAGGTCAAAAGCAGATTCTAACCTTGAAATCCTTATAAAAGCATAGATGGAGTTCCTCCACAGCGCCTTTTGAGCAAACCAGTTTGGGGGTTGCATGGAAAGCATTCTGAATGGCAGAGACTATGCCTCCCAGAGGATACTTTTCAGTATTAGAAGGAAGATATCCTGCTTCATTGAGTACTCTCTAACATTATGAATTTGTACCAAAGAAGAATATTAGTCAAATGCATTATTCGAACGAGTAAATAGCAATTGCACTCAATAAGTTCCAATGAGATTCATTTGAAATATAGAAATCAAAAAGATAAAATGGAGTCCTTTCTACCACATTACTTCTGCTATTAGCCAATATGAAACACTGGACATTTTAAAACTAACCAGCTTTCAAACTTACCGTGACATTATATTTGAAGTACACATTGAGGGTGGTTAAAAAGTAACTGTATTCATCTCGAACTACTGGAAAAGAGCAAGTTCCATGCTTCTCTGCAACCAACAATGAAAAATCAGAAGTAGCGCCACTTGTATAGAGAAGAAGCAATAGAGGTCGGGTCGGGTAACACCTTTTACTAGATATGGTTTAATAACCTAATAATATCAATACATTCCTAAGAATTACATTCACATGGGTTCATCATATCACTGATTAGAGCTATTGCAGGAGCTTCATTTGTATAATCTAGAAATCAGCATCCTCGCGAACAGGTGGTACAGTTGTTACAGCTCAGAACAAAGGATGACTAAACAAAATGAAAATTGATTTATCAACTATATCATGAAACAGGGTCAAAGCTTAAGATAATTACCCCACTGCCAAAGCATGTCCGTGCGTTCAGCCATCGTAAGAACAGAAGAACAAAGCACGTGAGTTTTGAAACATGGCGAGGGATGATTTAGAAAAAAAAAAAAACAAATGTAAACTTTATAACCACCTCATGAGCCCAAAACGACCCCTTCCCACTGAAGCAAGTTGATGTTGAACCACATGTGTAAGATGGCCAATACTTCTCTAGGGCATCAACCAATGTTGAGATCTACACATCACATAAACAAATATATATATATATATATATATATAAGGCACGAGGAAATCACCAGACTATACCTAAATATCTAATACACAACTAAAGACAACTATATATATATATAAGGCACGAGGAAATCACCAGACTATACCTAAATATCTAATACACAACTAAAGACAAAGTTGCTCTGAGAAATAGGAAATGTATAGATGGATATACAAAGACAATTAGTCATATTCTAAAGCAAAGAAAAAGTTTCTAAGACAATGCTGGTCCCCAAATTTCACTGGGTCTACTAGATATGCAGCTCCCCTACAAGCACAAACCAGCAACCCACGATGTAATGCAACTACAAAATTAAAGACGATGATGATATACCTCCTTTTCATCAAAATTAGATTTCTTGCAACAAGCAGGCCAAGTTCCATCGTTATAGTCAGGCCACAGTCCATCTGCAATACCAGTATAGAAGCCCAAATCAGCATATTTTACTAGTAATTTGGTCCATTCCTCTCAGAACACCGAACACTTTCACTTTCACCGTTACATTTTTTCTTCTTTGCTATTTTTAAGAAATTTGTCTACCAATATATATGTTTTAAGCCACTACCAAATACATACTTCAAAAGAATGAAAAATAGTTTTCTGAAACACTTTTAAATCAACCATCTGGAAGCTTCTGACTTCACATTCTAATAGAATCAGAATCACTCAATCACACGGTCCATATTTGTAATATCAAAGATCATATACATAACCTTATTTATACTTACGGATTGTAAATTCAGTTGGAGCATTCGATCTGAAAATAAAAAATAAAACACTAAGTGAGACTTGAATAAAAATAAATATGAAATAGAGAGAAAATAATAAATTCGTTACCCTCGGCAGCAAGCGTTGGAGGAACAGCAATGGCGAGTGTGTTGACATTGAGTGCCGGGCCATTGCAAGGCCAAGTTGAAGTAATCGAACTCTCTCTGCTCACTTAGATCGCCGCCGCCGTCGCCGTCTACTACTTCTCTGATTCGGTTCGCGTCCGGCTGGCAAAACGACGGCGTTGGGAGCAACACGACGAGGAACGACAATCGGACCAGAGAGAAAAATGCCATCGCTGGTTACGTTTACTTGTTTCGTTTGTTCCGATGCTACCTTATTTATTGAAATCGCTACCTAACTTTTTCTTACCGGCTTTTTCTTTCAGTGAAAAAGTGATAAGAGCGAGGTTAGAGTCGTCATTTCAGAATACTTTAGGATAAACGGTTTTGGTACTTTATGCCTTTTATTAAAGAAGCTGCAAGAAATTTCACTGTTGAGATGGGGCTCGGCTTTCCAGATGGACTGGATTGTTTTCACCCCTCAGATGTCTAATAGCACCACCACCTTGTTTAGAAGCAGGAATCTTTTAGATAAAATAGTGTATTCAGAATTATTTCGTTGTGGGTTTAGTAATTTTTGCGCGGTGTAGTGTTTTTGATCTGCCCCATCTCCCCATTTGGTCTTGTTTTGAGTTGTATAATTTTGCCCAACTTGTCAGCGAGAATATGATTTTATTTAGGATTTTTTTTTGTACTTGGGATTTTATTTACGATTAAAAATTGTTTCGTAATAAAAAAAACTAAAAAGCCTAAAAACTATCATAAAAATAAATTTGCAACGAATTATTATTATTATTATCAAAAATTAACTTTAAAACTTTCCAACATTCATAGGACCTAAATGTAAATTGTTTTGTCACTAATTTTGTTAGTTTATTGTTGATAAATTAATAACAAATGTAAATTATTGTAGTTAAAAATCTTTCAAATTTTTTTAACAATACAATCTACTCTTTAAAATCACAGCCGCCTCCCCCTATTCGAACGATTAAATTCAAATGGAAAATATTAAAAAATAATTAATATTTTAAAAGTCATAATTTTTTATAATAAAAAATAATTTAACTAATTTTTATTAGTTAAAAATGTAATAAATAAACAAAATTATATTTATTAATAATAAATTTGGTGACCCAAATAGTTGATGAAATTTATAATTTTCTGTAATGTTCTCGCAATACAAGAATGAACACGAGAAGGGGTCGCGTTCCTTCCTTGTGCGTATAACATTGCACGATGAGAGGTCATGCGCCCTTCTCAAGTCGCAAAGCAGGATTGCATGGCCCTACTATTAGGACCAATCATCAACCTTTTATTAGGTATTTTATTTTTTTTAACCCTTTTTGAGTATTTTTTTTAATTAAATTTATCAATTTTTCACATATACTACTTTATATCTACTTATTCTATAATTTTAAAATATGTTTTACATCAAAATTTTATGAAAGAGAGACAAAAATATTTTTAAAATAAAATAGTTTGAAAGTTAAGTATTTGACTAATAAAATTTTTAAAAATATTGAGAGGCACAATAAATTTTTTCAAAAATTTTCCAAAAATCCATATCATGCCACATATTTATTTAATGTATGAACTTCAAAATTTTAATCATAAACAATTTACATTTACGACATGAATAACGTATCACATGCACGAGCACAGTAAAAGTAAAAAAAATTACCACAAATAATATATATAAATTAAAAATTATTTATAAGCGGAGAGAGACCCAATTACTTTAATCAAGCCAATCCAAGAGAGAGACCCAAAAGGAAACGACACAGACCAAAGCCAAACCCTCGTCGTTCGTTCGACAAACTTCGACTCTCTCTCTCTCTCTCTATTAATTCACCTTCCAAACCCTAGTAACTGCTCTCGCTCGCTCCCGCTCGAAACTTCACCTTTGATCTGTCAACATTTTCGCCAATTCCAGCTCCCAAACGCTGCGCGGCGGTGGCAAATCCTTAAAATTTTCTAAATTTAAATTAAAGCCCCCAATTTGCTGACGTCGAGTGAAAAATTGGGAACTGAGGATAGAGGAAATAAAGAGGAGGCGGTGGAATTTACGGCGTTGAGCTCGTGATCTGAAGAAGAGTAATCTCTCCAATTTACGTCTCAGGTTTTTTTTTTTTGTTTACTTGTTACTTGTGCCTAGTTCGGTAATTTCGCTTTGGTTAGAAAATTTTCATTTTCGTTTCTCAAGTCATAAGGGTTTTGCAAAATTGTATACGAAGTTATATGTGTATAGTTAAGCTACTAATAGCGTGGATGTTAAAGAGAACAAATGAATGGTTATTAGTTAATTAATTTATGACGTTTCTTTTGTTAATGATTCTGTTTTGATTCGAAAAATTCGTTGTTAATTTGGATACTTTTTTCTGTTTTCAATTTGATTGAGAGTTTGGTTTGGTCCTCAGTTTTTGTGGAAGGATTATATTTGTTGGTAGCAGGTTGATCTGTTGGGTTGTTTCCATTTATTGGGTTATGATTATTTGTGTTGTTAGAATTAAGAGAAGTCATGTATATTTGCGTAAAGGAATAATAAAATTGAAAATTTTAGAATGAAGGAAATGGAAAATTGGATTCTTTTGAGTGATCACACGAGCTAAGAATTTAAGTTTAGTTGCAATGATTAGTTATTCTATATCACGTCTCCTACTGGCATAAAAAAATGGAGGGGATCCGCTTCTATTAGTCTATTTTAAGTTTTATGGCATGTATTATAGGGCTATTAGCATATTTCCAGTTACTGGATCATATTGTCCAGGTCTCTTGTACTGGTTGGCTGTTGATTTTGTTCCGAGTGACCAGGGTGTTTTTGTCCATGTTGTTGTGCTTTAATTTTTGTGAAAGTGTTGGCCTCGTCCATCCCAAGGTTCTAGATCTAAATGCATATGTATACCCTCCTTCTGGAATTTTAATGAAGAATTACATTATCTGCGTCATTGCCTAAAGAAAGGAAATGAGGAGATTTTGAATTACATTAAAGTGTAGTTATTAATGTAGTAAGGGCCCTGATGCTTGTTCTCAAAGAGGTTTTGAGATGTATGTGTGATATGATAGTCTCCAATAGATACTTGTCAAGCAACTTGGTACCCCCTTTATATTTATCTACATGCTCAACTTCTGTTGTAACTTTATAAACACCTACTTTATCATTACAAATATTATTAATCTGTTGAGTGATCAGATCTTATTGATATTTGATGGCATTAATTGTGTGTCTACATGTTGCAGTTGATAATGATCAAGCTTTGAGCAATGGATCCTGAAGGAAAGAGTTTTGGAAGAGGTAATTGATGTTTTAACACTGGTGCTTTATTTTATCGTTTTCTATCTTTCACTGCTGTCTCTATTTTATTGATTATACATATATGAGTATATGTGTGTCCGCAAATAGATGTGAACAAACAAGTTTACATATATTTAGTGAGAGAGAGAGCTACAACACTTTGTAAATGGATTGTTCCCTTGTGTACATAATTCTTCTGAATCTATCTCTTCAGTTTTACATATGTACCTTATGTTTTGGGGGAATCATATCCTAAAATGTTATTTGAATAACATGAAGATTGAAAAAGGGCCAAGGCATATCCTTCTTTTATAATTTTTCAAAAAATAAAGCATATTATTTCAGAAGAAAAAGATATGCAATGAAATAATCCAAGGAATTAAACTGAAACCCAAAGATGAGATGGAAAGGTATATGGGTCAATATATGCACCTCAATTAAAGGTTATACCCAGTACTTGTCCCTCCTAAACCATGGGTTGCTTCAAATGGTTAATTTTTAGCTGTATAGAGGAATTTCTCTTCTGTTTAACTCTTTCAAGTAGGACATATGTTTCAATTCTTTGTTTGAGACTGTATTATGTATCAAAAAAAATATTATTTGACATTCCTGGAATGCTTCGTACACGTTGTTACCAACTAATGCCATAAAATATTGATCCAAAAGTACATCAAATAAAGGGTGAATGCTGGCATCAGCTTCTATTTATCATGTTTGTTTGTTGAAATAAAGGATAAAAAGTTATGTTGCATGGTGAAACTTTTGCTCGATGGTTTTATGTGAATGTATTAATTTCCTTTTTTCACTTTAATTGTCTATCCACTACTGTCTGCTGATATAATACCATACAACATCTCACATGAGGCTGATTTTTGAAAAAAATGTTTTTTGTCTTTACAATATCTTGAACGAGTACCAGACCCATATGATCATCTTATCATAGTCTTCTGTTGAGAATCTCCTTTGGAAAAAGTAGGATGGATTTAAGATTCTGGTCTGCTGGATTTAATTTCTTCAACAGGTGATAATGTTGTAGTGAAAAGATGTTGATATTTGTGTGTGCCCGGCCTATGCTATTCCGTTTTTTAGGTATATATTTTTAATCTGATGATATGATCTAACTCTTTGGCCAGTGGTACATCTTATAGTTATCGTATCATACCCTCTCCTGCAATTTGTGGTTTACTTTTGCCTTGTCTCTTTATCTCTCCTTTCCTTTCTCTCTGTATCTTTTTTAATGTGTTACATTTTATTGATGAGAAAATGTCCTGAACAAATATTTAGGTCCAAGGGAACTGACTGGTGCTGTTGATCTCATAAGTCACTATAAGTTGTTGCCGCATCACGACTTTTTCTGCAAGCGGTCGCTTCCTTTGTCAATTTCAGACACTCATTATCTTCACAATGTGGTGGGGGATACAGAAATCAGAAAAGGAGAAGGGATGCAATTGGATCAGCTTATTCAGAATAATTCCAGAGATACTAACGCCAGGATACAGCCTTTTGATCTGGATGTCCTCAGAGAAGCCTTCCTACTGAGGGAAACTTCTCCTATTGATTTGCCTCCTGTAAGAAATCTATTTCCTTGAGGTTTACTTTTTCTTTTTATTGCTTTACTATGTTTCTTACATTGTCAAACACTCCCTTGCTCTGGGAATGTCATGCTGGTTTTATAATTAAAATGCCATGGAATGTTTTGCTTTCTCTTAGATGTTTTATTTAGAATATGTTGTGCCTTTCTATCATTTAGGCGGAAAAGGGGATTCCTACCATTGCTGGAAAATCAAAAAGTGAGTCCAAAGACAAGGAGAGGAAGCATAAAAAGCACAAGGACAGAGATAAGGAGAAGGATAAAGAGCATAAGAAGCACAAGCACCGTCATAAAGATAGAAGTAAGGATAAGAAGAAGGATAGAAGTGGGCATCATGATTCAAGTGCTGATCAGTCAAAGAAGCACCATGACAAGGTTGGGAAACTGCTACTCTTTTGGATTTAGATCTTACTAATTATAGTATTAAACAAAATTTTAGGAATTCTTGAAGTAGACTAAGGTGAAATAACAAAAAAGTTGAAACTTCCAATTAATGTTGTAGTGGTGCCCTTTTTTAGCAGACATGAATGACAGATAGTACACAATGTCAACTTCTTTGAAAAAGTGACACTGTCCACTTAATTTTTTGAAAGATGTATATGTCTGTGTACCCCTGAATCAACTAAGCTTTTGCTCACGGCGGAGAGTAAATTGATGTTGTCTTGATCCTGTTCCAGTTTAATTATTGCTACTTGGTTTGAAGTCATATATCTAATGGGTTTCATGTGATGGATACTCTTTTGAATGTAAAAGAAATGTTTCAATGAAAGTTCCCATTATAAATCTTTCTATTTCTGAATAATTTCAGAAAAGGAAGCATGATGGAGATGAAGATCTTAATGACATTCACAGGCAAAAAAAAAGTAAGGTAATGCTGACAAATTGAAACTTAAAAGTGATTTTTGTTACATACAAGTCACTAGCTCCCTGTTTCCTTTGGTGAATTGCTTGATTATACATACTCTCTATTTCTATCCCCTTAATGGATGTTTAATACTCGTTTTATTGCAGCATAAGAGCTCAAAAATTGATGAAATGGGTGCAATAAAGGTAGCAGGCTGAAACAGTGACATGCTGTGTGGTTCGTTTGTTGTCTCAGATGGTTGTTGTTGACAGTTTGGAGGGGTTACAACTAAGTGTAGTTAAATTTTTTGAGGTAACACTAGAATCTTGCTAATATCTTTTATTTTCTCATGCTTTCAATATGCTCACCTCCTTGTGATACATGAATGATTTTATTGAAAACAAAAGAATGCCTGCCCATCAACAATTCAATAAACAGATGGTGTATGCCTCGGCTGTATCACTCAGTGAAGTTAGTTATTGTATCTAAACTACAAAATTCAAACTAAAAACATTTTATAGAAGCTTCACATACACTATTACGCAAGTCCATTTGAAGTCAAATTCCCACCTCTTAAAGTTCCTTTCTTTTTCATGCTATTGAAACACCCCAGATGCCATAACATCATGGTTAATCACTTTAGTGATTCTTCTAGATGTTATAGAAGCGCAATTTGAGCTTGTGCACAATATATTCACAAAATTGTCTAGTGATCTTATTTTGGTAAACAATATTCTTGACCTTTTTGCTGCAACTTTTGGCCCCTACTTTATATGGCAACAAGCTACTTATTGACTCTGTTGGATGTTGCAAATAAAGTTACAGATTAAAACTAGTGGAACTGTTTAAATCATTATAACAACTTCTTAAGGTCTGGATTCTTGTTCTCTTGTCGATCATCAATATTTTAATTTGTGATTGGATTATACTGGCTAAGTTGCAAACATAATGCCGTGTCTTGATACTTGAGCCTTGATGAAACTTCTCCAGTTAGTGACTCTTAGTATGAGATAGTCTATAACACAATGAGCACTTAAGGGTAATGCATAATCTGCAGCAGTGTGCAGACGTATGTGGTTCTAACATCTTGATGTATCTCTTGGTTTTGACTATGAAATTATTTTCCTTTGGATGGAATTTAGTAGCTTGTGTCATTATTGCTTCATTTTTGTTTCTAAATGTTAGACATAATAATTTTTTTTTTTTCATATGGCAGAGTAGCTCTGAACTGACTAAAGAATGTTAAGAAGGTGAATTCAACCAGGGGGGGAAAGAATGTTTGTATGCAAGGTAAAAATGATTGAATATGAACTTTTTTTTGTATTATAACAATGGTCTAATATAATTGCTGGTAACATGTTACTTCTATCCCTTTTTCTCCTTGGTTTTTACTGCACATTGGATATCATAGCTTTGTACACATTATTGTAACCTTTCTTTTTCTCCTTTTTTAGAAGTCTAAAGCTTAGTTTCATAATTGGTTTAAATTGGGTTTGCTACTCTGAATTGTAGGAAGAATGGTCTAAAGAGAGGGCATGTGCATGTTGCTTTCTTTCTTCCCCCTTTTGTCATTGCAATGACTAACACGTCTTAGTTACTCAAAAATGGTTGTAACTTGTAACGGCCTCTTTTTGTTTTCCCCTGATATGGATTGATGAATTCCCAATTTCATAGGGCTAACATTCTTTGTAAATAGTAAAGACCAAAGAGAGAAGGGGTTGTCAACTTGTCATTGAGGGAATACATTCATTTATTTTTATTTTTCAATTTTTATAATGAGTATCATTCTTTTCCATTTGGTTAACAAAGTGATGAAACAATGTGAATGTATGTTTGGCAAATGAAGGCTTATATATTGTGTTGGGCGATTTATAGTCGATCAGAATAGGCACCCGTGAAGTTGAGAGCTTAGAGCAGCTCGCTGGGGACCTACCTACATGTGTTTATGCAGATGGTTACCTACTCGCGCCTTGAAAGAATTCGTTTTTAAGGCTTTAGATTTTGCTAACTATAGTTGATATGAATTCCGTTTACAAAGAAGAGAGCTTGTGAGCGTTCTCAAGTTCAATAAGATATGGTTATGTTAAGCAACGAACCCAAAAGTATAATTAGCTGTCATGCTTGACTTCCTCCACCGTTAACCTAAAATCAAATCATCATCTTTGTGCATCGTCACCGTGTTCTTGAAATATTTTCTGTGAGCTTGAAAATGAGTGGAGTCTCCATGGATTCTCGGAATTCTGTTGCAGAATTACAAAAGATAAAGGGAGAAAGAAACCTGCAAATGTTCATAAACCGAGAGAACTTGTGCAGGCGTCCATAGCTGAACCTGTTAAAGCTCAAATTTTGATTGATTATTTATGGGCTCATTTGTTCTCTTGGACACTGCGGCCCAGGAAATTAATAAGCCCATATGTTTTGGGCTTTTGATGGGCCCCTTTTAAAAAAATCTTTCTACTAGCAAGTGACAATGGATTCGAGGACAATTATAAATCATATTATATTTCATCTATAAACAGGAGGGTGCACGTGCTATACTCGTGACTGTTGTTATTAAAGTTATAATTTTCTTGCTGTTCATGGCCAAAAGAGTAAAAGACCATCCTTTTCAATTTTCATAGCAATCCTTCGTGGCCCACTGCTTTCGTGTCCTATTTGAATCAGTGTGATTTTGCATTCGTAATCTTGAGCTGTCAAAATTGAAGCACAAATCAGTGTTCTTGGGCTGCTCCCTGGATTCTTTTTCTTTTTTTTTTTTGGTTAAAAAAAAAAGGAAGTATCGAAATAATTTTGAAGTCGATCCAGGTTGTGGCTAGAGAGTTGTCAAATCAATATCACGTCTAATTTATTGGGAATGGATAGAAGGGATTAAATAAAATATGTTGGAAACGGTAAATAAGTATTTTCACAATTGAACCAAAATCATTGAAGATATCCTAAAAGACATAAAAAAAACCCAAGGGATGGAAAGTTCTCCGAAGCAAAAGCCTAATAAAAGTTCTCTGAATGTTTGAAATATTGAAAATGATGTTGCGTGTTGCCTCTTACATAGCAAGCAAAAACAAAACAATTTGCTGTAGGTGTTTTTAAGCTCTAAATCAAGATTGATTGAATGATCAAAAGGATGTAATGACAAACAAGATTTGGAATCCAATATCATATTTTTATTGAATTATTTTTTTTTAATAAAATAATATGTCTAGTTGTAGTTGTTTCCATATGAAGGGGATTGGACCAAAATATATATTTATAAAAAAAATAAAATAAAAAAAACCCTTCATGATTGGGCATAATATAGTGAGAAATAAAGGGTCAGTAAATCAATCATAACTATTATCAAAATCATAACGTTTTCTCAAGCATTGGATTCGGATTTGTGAATTGTGATTACCAATACCACCCGTTGGAATAATAATTGATCTGTTTATACATTAATCATCATTCTTTTGAAAAACCTCGTGAAACAAACCCTAAATTAAATCTTTTGTCCAACCCCAACTTCATTTTAGAAGTTTGGATGTTCTCTTCTTGCTTTTATAATTTTCTGTTTCATGCTCCTAAAGATCATATCACCATTCATGGCATCCTATAAAAGTTTTTGCTTCTCTAAAAGCATAAGCATAAGGCTGTGCAAATGGCAAAAACTAAGATGCTGTTTTGTTTACTCAAAGAAAGAGGGATAAAACTAATTTCACAACTCATAATAAAGAAAGTGATTGATAGCCAAACAGATCCCAAACCCCCCAAGCAGCATCTTTGAATTACCATCTGCTAACGGAATCTAATGGATATATCCACGTGAATGTTGTTCTTTAAATTACAAAATGCATGTCATATATATAATCATGCAATAATGTATATTTAATTTTTTATTCAATAAATAAAGAGTTAATTAAAGTCAATTATATTAAGAGTTTCAAAACCTCACTCTTATTAAGGGAAGAATTAAACTTAGAGCTCACTTGAAGTGCTCTCTCAAACAATCCTAATCTTCAACTTCTAATGGGAGTGAAAAATTAGAAGAGTAGTATTCTACTCAAAGAGCTAGAATAGAAAGTTATTGATTGCAAAACAAATCCCAAAGCCCCCGAGCAGCATCTTTGAATTACAAATCATCACTTTGAACTAGCACTTTGAGGACTTTTATTTGATTTTGTTGTTGATAAAATTTTTATTTTATTTTTAAAAATTTTGCTGAATTATTTATTTTTATTTTTTATTTTTTAAATACTTTAGATTTTTTTTTTTGGATAGAAAATAAATGATTTAATAATTTTGTATGAACTAAAATTGTGAAGAATATCAAGAAAAGATTTATTATAAAGTCAAATACGTATTGAGTGTACGATGAGCAAAATGAAAAATAAAAAGAATGGATATTGTTCATGCAACAATACCATTCAAGTGTGCACTACTCACGTAGCAATTTAAGGTGTTTCATGTTTTGACTCAATTAATTTTTTTAAGTGGGATTAGAACTCCTACAAGTAATGACTACTATTCCAACTAAGTTTAGGGTTTTTAAAGTTATTTTATTCACTATATAAATCATTTTAAACACAAGAGAAAATCAAGCGTCTAAAGTTTAAAGATGTAACTATAAAAGAGAATAGAGAAGTTATGTATGCATTAAGTGTACCGCGCATTAAGGTGTAACCTTTTGGAGAGTGTTTTCTTTTGATTTTTGAGTGAACAAAAGAAACATCATAAATTTTTTTGCCTTAAATGCTCGGGCTATTATTGTACTCCTCGTAAAAATCTATTATGAGGATATATTAAGAGATCTTGAAGAAATTATAGTGATCAATGGTAGATGCTTAGAGGTTTCTATAGAAGATACTAAAGGGTCGTATGGGATCACTTGTGATATAAGTGTTGGTGCTGTGTGCATTTGTACTGTGCTAAAAGTGAATATGTGCATTTTAAATAATTTAAAATATTGCATGTCTCACATGCAACGCAGCAGAAATATAATACACATTAAAATAATCTTATTACACTAATGAGATTATGGGGACTCACCCTTGAAGCGTTGTTTGATCAATTCTAATTGAAGATGTGGTGGACTTCCTCAAACTAAAATAATAGTTTTTTTTTTCAGAACTATTTAAAATAACTATTATTTCTAATATTTTTGTTCTCTCCCGAATGTATGTTAACTTTTAACTTTAACTTGTCTTTAGAAATCATATATCATGACAATGCTATAATTCTTTTTATATAACAATCGTTGCCACCCTTTAAAGCCAATTAAAATAAATACAACGTCCAATGTTTAACAAGCATGACAATGCATAAACTTTACATTGTCATACGTGTTTGAAATGATGAACAGCAACTTAAAAGAACTATCCGATTATATGAAGAATAAACAGTTAAAATTCTTTGTTTTAAAGGCATGTCATTCTTAAATAAAAGCATGAATGCATTTGCTTTATAAGAGTAACAATTCACGTGACAACAAAAATAAAATATAATAGTTTAACAAATTTAAATAGCATATTTTATAAGTAAAATATTAATTACACCCTTTTTGTTAATTTAATTTATTAAATTTTTTATTTATTAATACTTAAATTAGTACTCATACAAATTATTGGTACAATTTAAGATATATACTAGGTAGATAAAAATGTCAAGTTTCACTTGACATAATTTTAAGTTTAACAATTAAATTTTAGTTACTCCTCGAAAGACTCTAACGTAAAAGAGTGAATAATTAATTTAATTTAAATAAAATAATAATTATTTTATTTAAATAGTAGGTATATCTACCAATGCCTAATTTAGTACCCATACAAATTATTAGTACAATTTGAGATATACACTAGGTAAATAAAAGTGTCAAGTTTCACTTTGTACATTTTTAAGTTTAACAATTAAACTTTATTTACTCTTCGAGAAACTCTTAAATAAATTCATATTTTTCAAAACTTATCAGATTGAACAATTTGATCCGGTACGCTACCCACGCGTTCAACGCGTACACTTCATATAATGAGACTCTTTAGGTTCACACCCATTTGTCTCACGGAACATTTCTGTAAGTCCATAACCGATGCCCCACACACACACGTTATGGATAATACAAAATGACGAGTTAAACCATATAAGTTGAGGTTAATCCATATTCGTATAATCTCTTCATCATTAATATCCTGAAAGAGTTTAGACATAGATCAATAGCGTCAAGTCCCCTATTACTCAATCATAAACTTATCTCTTTTGATTCGTATTCCAATAAATAATATATGCAAATTTATTTGCAATATTATTTATTCCACAAGAAACTCTTTCCCGAGTTAATGTTTATGGCCATAAGACTTCTTAGAATACAATCTTAGAGCATCTGGATATTTAACTCATCCATATGAGCTGACGGATTCTATATCTACACACACCGAACTCCATAAGTATCGGACCATACCCAGCGACACCCAGCGGTCAAACTATGAAAGGTCTCTGACATGTGTGGAACCTAAAAATAGTGGATCACTCATAAGCCCACCGTGGTGTTCAGGTTTAGGGACCACAAATACTACTCAACTCGTGAAGACCCTCTACTGACGAATTTATAGGAAATCTATTGGAGGTCTTCATTGAGTCTTATTCAGTATCCAATCATTACTAAATACATGTATATCTATATGAGCTTCAACTAAACTCATGGTTTATTAAGATAAACCATCTGGACTATCTAAATATGGACATACACTGATCTATATAAATCGATTCCATTCGATAAACCCTACATCGGTGAAAATAGATGAGGAACATTTAATTTGAGAACATATTTACACAATGATATTTCTTAGTAACGCTTGCAACTATGTCATTGCAGTTATATTCTCAGGTCTTTATCCCATTTCAGATAAAGTTTTAACTCTTTAGACTTAATATAAACTCCTTCAGATCAATATAATATCTGAAATGTTACAAGTATCTTACTTAATAAAATTAATTAGCGATTTAATAAAATATTTATTTATTATATAAGTATGAAAATATAATATTCATATAAAATTGGGATGACACATGAGCACAAATTTTAACAATAAGAAAATATTTAGTTATTTATATCAATAATAAGAAGTTGTATTATTAATCCTCTATGGACGTAGGCATTTTTTGGCCGAACCACGTATATTTTATATTTTGTTATTTAATTTATTTTTTTTTTATCTTTATTAGTATGTTGATCTTATAAGTTCTTACTTATAGTGTGAGTTAAGATTTTTTATTATGCATAAATTAAAAAAATATTAAAATTATAACTTAATTGATGTCATAAGAGTGTCAAATTAAAATACATGATTTAATATTCATAATATTTTATTATTAAAAAATAAATTTAATAATTTTTTTTAGAGTAACAAAATAAATTAATATATTTAATCATAATAAATGATCTCAATTTTGCTCGTGTTATCTTACTGCCTATTAAAAAATTAAACTTTGGATATTGTTTTTTTTTTCACTTAAACGTTGTTTTTTTAATGGCAGAGACTAATCAAAATATTTAAAAAAATATATAGAGACGGGTTGAGTAATACAATTAAACTTTATGAATTATGAAGATATTTTTTAAATTATTTCTTAAAATCTTTTTTTTTTTTGGAATATTTTTGTTCAACAAATTAAAAGCGGACGTGAATCCTAATTAGGTAAATCAAGTCGGTTGAATATGTTGCAATGTGACATTCAAAATGATGATTTTGAAATGTAACAAGACACTACCTTAATAAATTACTTAGCAAAAGAATAAAAAAGAAAATGGGTTAGGTAACATTTGGTCAAATATATACATATAAGAAACATACATCTTATATATTTTTAATCATTATAAAGTAATATTAATTCATTTAACTACATTTAGAGCCCTTTAATTTTATTGACAACGTGGCAGAAGTTCTTCCCTCAAGAGGAAGAAGAAGAAGAAAGAAGAAGTTGTTCATAATTTTTGTATTGAATTGCAAGTCTCCCTTTTTGGGTTAATGTTTGATTTGTTCAAACCCTAGACCTTGTTAGGTGACCCAAATAGGGTTTAGTGATGCACTAACGATAGACAAAATAGAAAAAAGGAAAAAGAAGTTAGTTGCCCTATGCTTTTTATTTTTTGACAATTTATAAAAACATTCCAACTTTTTCGAGGGAAAAAAAAAATTGGGTTTTGAGAACTTTTGGTGCTTTCTATAATAAAAAAGTCCTAAAGCACGAGGAAACAAAAGTCATAAAGTTTTGACAATGAATGGAAGAAAGCTAATTGTGTGGGATCACAAAGATTTTATAAATTAAGATGAGGGGCATCCATATCTTAATTCATCCTGCTTTTAGTTTGAAAGTGAAATGAATAGCACTTTTACCAATGTTTTTTTTTTTTTTTTATAAATTAATGAGTTATATAGCTTATTATTGAATAAGTAATATTGTTATCATCTTATTCAATTAATTTATAATTTTTATTTGATATTATCCGAGAACTCTTTATATAATAAATTACATAATCGATTAGATTATATATACTCTCACTCTCACCGATTACCATAAAATTAGCAAAACATAATTAAATCAATTACAAGAGTAACCAAACAAATAATTGCTTCCAAAAATACATAATGCTCCCATTTTATATAATTGCTAAAGCTCCGGTTAGATGTGAACATACACTTTAAAAGCACTTCTTTTATATATATATTTTCTGCTAAATTCACTTCTAAAAAGCATTTTTTATTACCTTACTTTAATATTAGATTTAAGAGTATCTAAGGCAATGGATCACACACTATGACACTTGTCATAGCAATTTTTTTTTAGTGTTACAACACACACCTCTACAACACACATTTATAAACCGCTAACATGCAGAATTGAACTTCTAATTTGGATGAGCATCACAAGAGGGGCTGCCAATTGGGCTAGCACGCTCTGCTCACATTTGTCATAGCAATTGAATTATAGTTTATACTAACTTTTATAAATGATATTAATATAAAAATCAAAGTGCATGCAGCATATAAAATATCCAATCAACTCTAATAATATGATTTTTTTTAATAAAATAAAATAAAATAAAATCAACCTTTAACAAAAGCTTTTATGATCTTAACTTGTATTATACATAAATATGTAATCTCCACATCTTATAAAATTTATTTTCTTGTTGTATTTATAGTCTTATATATGTTTATCAACCTTTAATATCATTTATTTTTTTAACAAAAATATTCATATCTTATAAATTTGTAGATAGATTTTATATGCCTTCTTAATTGTTTATAAATATTGGGGGATAGATGTTTGGATTCATAAAATAAATTTTATCTATCCTAAAAGTTTTTGTTAGTTTAAACTGTGAAAGGGAAATTTTGTATATTTACCTTTAAAATAACACGTGTCACAAATTTAAGATGATAAGTGTCAACTTTTAAATTTAAATTGAAAGTAACTAATATCATAATATAATTAATTTATATTTTTTTAATAAAATTATAAACAAAATGATACGTGTCATTTTTGTAATAAGTTATAAATAACACTTATCATTATATTATTAAAAATTTTAATTTTAATAAAAAAATCTTAAAATGAATTAAGAGAAAAAAAGAAAAAAAAATTAAATTAAACTAAAATATTGAAAAAAGAAGCATAAATAACCATTGTTTATCGACGACCGACGTTGTTGTTGTACGGTAATCACTAGTGAATCGACTCAAACTTTACATTATTGAATTTAAAATTTTAAAATCTATACAATTATATAATTATTTTTGTCAACAAAACATTAAAAAAATGTTAAAAAAATAAAATAATAATCAGCATATCTTTGTTGTCAAACGGTAGTGAGCAGAAGTGCACTATTATCTCCACCGGTTAAATAACTAAACCTTGATAAAAACTCTCGAATTTGAAATATTTTGAAGTAGATTAGTCCCTTTAAAAAAAATAAGGCTTCGAGTGTTTTTTTTTAAATATTAATTTTATTGTGAGATTATTTTTGCAAATCAAAGAAATTTAAAATATTTTTTTTTGTATAAAAAATTATATCTTTAAAAAATATGTTAAGACATAATTTGACTATAATACACATTTTATATTATATACCTAGATAAATGTGCCATAATCACGCTCATTCTTAAAAAATCAAACTAACCCAAATCAAATCAAATAAAAATGATTGATCGTCCAATAATTTTTTTTAAAAATGATAATACTATTGATTGTACCAATACTATGTTATATAAATATATTTTTAAACCCAATGTTTCTAAACTCACCCTAATTTCGATAAACCCTCGTGTGACATGCTTGAATGAACATGTACTAATTTGACTGTATTAAATTAATAAGACCCATCATTATATAAATAAAATTAAATGAATTTAGTTTAAAATATTGTAACAACATGCATTTTAATATTCTAATTGATGGTACTGTTAAAATGCCAGTGCATGCCATCAAGGCAAAACGAAATATTTACCACATTAAGGTTATTAAAAAATATAATAATTGCAAATCTCACCTCAATTGTTGTACTACTTGTGGTTTTAATAATTATTATATATAATCAATTGTTAATTGTGCATCAAGCTTTTGATAATTAGGTAGATCCAAAAGTGTTACGATTAAAATGGCTGACAAGTCGGTGGTGTTAATAGTTCAATAATAAAGAGTTGATAATAATTGTTAAATTTAAAAAAAGAAATAAATGTTTTTAGTTATTTTATGATATAAAACCAATTTATGACAATTTAAGTAAATAAGATGTATTTTGTGATAATAAATGTAAATTAATGATAACCACTCTTTTCGATTAATTTCGAGATTATAAGTTTAAATATTTCTTTTGAAATTAAAATTAAAAAAAAATTCTACTGAATAAATGTTACCATAAAGTAAAGGTAGATAAATATTTCAATTTATAATTTCAGTTCCAATTATTGAATATGGGTAGTTGTAGTTATACCCGAAAAAGTTGTTAAAACTGTATTTTAAATATACTTATTTAAATCAAGTGCTACAAAGATAATTCCATAAGAAAAATAAGAAACCTATTACAAGTCTATTTACAAATAATTAAATTCTCATCTAATTTAAAGAAGACAAATACCTTCAAACCCTAATTAATTTGAAACAATAACATACAATTAAAACATGCAAATCTAATAAAATAAATTTAATTAAAATATACTAATATAAAATAAATTCAAATAAAAATAAAAACTCATAAGTTATTGAACATCAAAAGTACATCATAAAAAATAACGAATCAGAATCATTATAGCTAAATTTTTAAAACTATACCACTACATATATATTGTTTTTAATGGAGCGTAAAAAAGAAAGAGAGTAATGAAGTTTCTCTTACTTTTGGCATAACGGAGGTTTGCATGACGGGTTGTAGCATAGGTAAAAGAAATTTTATTTTTATGCCTTTCTTTATTTTTTAAATTTTATTTTATTTTATTTTGTGCGTTTAATGCATCATTAATTTTAATGTGACTATTTTCTTAATATTTTTTAATAATTTTTATCAATACAAATTTATTGAATCACTAATATTCAACAAATAGCACCCAATTTTTTTTGAATCGACAATTACTTATATTAAATCATATTTCTATTAGTATAATAATTATAAAATAATTAAAATAAGATATTATTTTCACATTGATATACATTAGAAGACAGACTCCACATAAATTGTATAAACCTATAAAAAAAAAAAACTCTATATAAGAACAAAATTATTATATATTAAAATTTAAACTCTTAACTTTAAATCAGAAAAAATGCACTCAACTTTAATCAAGTGCTTACTGTTAGGGTTAAGCACTCAAGTGACGCCACTAAAAAATTATTATGAATTATTATTTATAAACTTTTGATTAAAAATATTGACCATATAAAAAATTAAAAAAAATTTAAAATTAATTAAAGTTGTGTACAACTTAACAAAACTTGGAGACATGGAATTCAAATTAGCCCAGATAAAAATAAAATTACTTTTTAATCCAATAATGAAGTCAAATGAATAAAAGGTTGAGAGGCAATAATATTCAATATTCTCTCATGGGTCCAAGTGAAAGTGAGAAGCATCAATATGTACAATTTTTGATAGTTACAATGCCCCTATTATAACACTTTTTGGTCATTGCATTAAATTGTTTATCTTTTTATATTATGCTGAAACTGTCGGTGATCCATATTCATATTTGTCTACAATCTTCTCTAATATACATATTACATAAACATATTAAAAAACATTTTTCTCAAGGACATGCATTAAATTTATTCAACAAATGGTACATGTTAATGCATAAGAGATGTAACATCTGTCATGCAAATGAATTTCTTTATATATATATATATATATATATATATATTGTGAGCAATACTGTAATAACCAGTATGATACATAACTCACTATATTATAAATAATATTGTAATATAATATTATTTAATTAATTTATAATTTATGTATAATTTATGATATATTATAAAATTTTAACAAATATTTAAAAACTCTTCGTATAGTGATTTATGCAATTTATTATATTATTATTATTTTATATATATATATAGAGAGAGAAATAACTGATTTAGTAGACGACGAAATTCACTTTCTTGTGAGCTCATATACACGTGTTAGCATTTTATAGTACATTAGTATTGTTTCAACAATGATAAATAGTGATAAACAGTGTTAAACGATGCAAAATAGTATCTTGAAACTTACTAAATGGCGAGCTCTGTTGCCTACTAGATTAGTTATATATACATACATATAAATAAATAATTTAGTAGACTTATTGTTGGTCATTGCATTAAATTGTTTATCTTTTTATATTATGCTGAAACTGTCGGTGATCCATATTCATATTTGTCTACAATCTTCTCTAATATACATATTACATAAACATATTAAAAAACATTTTTCTCAAGGACATGCATTAAATTTATTCAACAAATGGTACATGTTAATGCATAAGAGATGTAACATCTGTCATGCAAATGAATTTCTTTATATATATATATATATATATATATATATATTGTGAGCAATACTGTAATAACCAGTATGATACATAACTCACTATATTATAAATAATATTGTAATATAATATTATTTAATTAATTTATAATTTATGTATAATTTATGATATATTATAAAATTTTAACAAATATTTAAAAACTCTTCGTATAGTGATTTATGCAATTTATTATATTATTATTATTTTATATATATATATAGAGAGAGAAATAACTGATTTAGTAGACGACGAAATTCACTTTCTTGTGAGCTCATATACACGTGTTAGCATTTTATAGTACATTAGTATTGTTTCAACAATGATAAATAGTGATAAACAGTGTTAAACGATGCAAAATAGTATCTTGAAACTTACTAAATGGCGAGCTCTGTTGCCTACTAGATTAGTTATATATACATACATATAAATAAATAATTTAGTAGACTTATTGTTGGTCATTGCATTAAATTGTTTATCTTTTTATATTATGCTGAAACTGTCGGTGATCCATATTCATATTTGTCTACAATCTTCTCTAATATACATATTACATAAACATATTAAAAAACATTTTTCTCAAGGACATGCATTAAATTTATTCAACAAATGGTACATGTTAATGCATAAGAGATGTAACATCTGTCATGCAAATGAATTTCTTTATATATATATATATATATATATATTGTGAGCAATACTGTAATAACCAGTATGATACATAACTCACTATATTATAAATAATATTGTAATATAATATTATTTAATTAATTTATAATTTATGTATAATTTATGATATATTATAAAATTTTAACAAATATTTAAAAACTCTTCGTATAGTGATTTATGCAATTTATTATATTATTATTATTTTATATATATATATAGAGAGAGAAATAACTGATTTAGTAGACGACGAAATTCACTTTCTTGTGAGCTCATATACACGTGTTAGCATTTTATAGTACATTAGTATTGTTTCAACAATGATAAATAGTGATAAACAGTGTTAAACGATGCAAAATAGTATCTTGAAACTTACTAAATGGCGAGCTCTGTTGCCTACTAGATTAGTTATATATACATACATATAAATAAATAATTTAGTAGACTATATAACTCATTGTATAATAAGCAATACTGTCATATGTTACTATCTAGTAAATTAATAACTTTTTATAATTTATGTATAATTTACAATATGTTAAATAATCTTACTACATGTTTATAAACTCACTATATGATGAACTATGTAACCCATTAGAATATATATATATATATATATATATATACCATGACATTATATTTTTGATATAACATTTTACATAATTTTTAAACTGTTAAATTAATGTCCATATCATAATTATGATTAAATTTCAAATTATATTAATTTTAGTACATTAATTATGTATGTCCAATTATAGTTGAGCCATTAAACATGCATTAGTTTAACAATTTAAAAATTGTGTAAGGTGCATAAAAAAAAAAGTAATGTTATAAATTTTAAATAGTATCTCAAAATTATATTTAAAATTGATGTATCAAGTAATAATTAAATGATAAAATTATATAAAATTTAAAAAATTATCTATTATTTTTTTCACCACTCAATAATTATTTGATACATAATTTAAAATATTAAATTTTAAATACTATTTAAAAAGTGTAGCATTGTTAAAAAAAAAAAATATAATGCCACAAATCATACTCATCTATATATGCAATAAGACAATTATAGAGTTAATAAGAGTGATCTACTCAAAATCTCATCAAATCCGCTATCATTTAATGAACCTCCTAATTTTAATTAGTTTTGATTAGGTGTAATGATGTAAACTACTCACCATTAACATATTACCTTATAAATTTATACCATAATATATGATTTTTTTTGGTTACCCAATTAGGGCATGATATGACTATCACAAATAAAATCCACAACTTAAATAGGAGGTAAAAATTATTGTACTAGTATTTAATGTTAATTATATGTTTTTAATTAATTTAGTAGTAATTACATCTTTTGAATAATATATATAAGACTTATAAATTAAAAAAATTTCAAAAAAAATGTGAAAGGAGTTAAAATCTAATAAACAAATAATAGGGTAAGAATTACAAAAACTTAGTAAAATTAAATCAATCAAACCAATTCAATAGAAAAAAAACTCCAATTTATTTAGATATATGTAAAATTAATCAATTTCATTTTGAGTTAATTTAAAATTAAATTGAACCGATCTCAAATCCAATTTGCCCACCATCAAATAATATAAAAAGCATCTCAATTTTTTTTTTTAAAGTAAGTGGTAAAATATAATAATGAAAATGTGAAAGGAGTTAAAAGGGAAATTAAAAAAAAAAAAAAACAATGCGTGCGTATGAATAGAAAGTTGGGGCCGATTTAATTGACTGCATGTCCGGCGCAATTGTCGGTAAAATCAAAACCAAATTCCCCGCTCACTTTGACTTTTAACACAATCACAAATCTACCCAATTTTTTTATTTATTTATATTTATTTGCTATTTTTTTTCTCCCTCAATTTCAATTATCATAATTGTATATCTCAAGCTCATCATTAACATGTAAAATTTTTGAAAATGGGAAATCAAAATTATTAAAATTTTTAATTAATTAATTAATGGGGGGTATTATTTATAATTCATATTCTATGACATAATGATTTGTTTTGAGTGAAGTTGAGCTTTAGGAGTGGCTCCTCTTCCACAACTTCTAAGAATTATGTCATACACACACATGATCAAGAGTCAAGACTATGAAATTACCCAATACCAGGGTCCATATGATATGTTTTTGTTTTGGGTTATATGATGTAGACTTACATTGTTGGTTCTCTTCTCTATACAGGAATCCCATAAACTATAAACAATTCAACAAAGACCAAAACAACAATGTACAAATTAGATAAAAAGAAGAAAGAAAGAAAGTGATGTTCAGTTTAGACTTCAAAAACAGAAAAGAAAAAAAAAATCACTGTTCATTCAACTCACTTAACAACACAACTAGCAAGCTAAGCAAAGCAATAGAAAGCCAAACAAAACAAAATAAGAAAAGAAAACACAATTAGTAGTGTGACTATTAACCAGCAGAATCTTAGCTGGATGCACCACACATACACACACATGCACAATCTCTTTCATTTTTCTTCTTCTTTCTTCCCCCAAATCAACAAAAACAAAAACAAAAACCAAAAAAAGAATCAACAGAAACAAATCACTCATTCACTCACTTACTTACACACCCACCATTACTACTAAAGTTTCTTTCTTTCGTTCTTTGTCTTCTTATGTCTATACATTAATCCCCTCCAACCACCACCACCACCACCACAACAATGCGCTTGTATGTTCTGATCTTGTTCTTAATCTTATCTTCCACAAGTTGCACTTTATCATCATATTCTGTTTCCAACCGTCGGATTCTCCATCAACCTTTCCTCCCACTTGATTCCATCTCTCCCTCCCAACCACCCTCTCCTCCTCCTCCTCCTCATCCTCCTTCTTCCCCTCCACCGCCGTCCCCTCCCACGACTACTAAATATCCATTTTCTTCCACTTCCACCCCTAACCAGTCCCCCTTTTTCCCTTCCTACCCTTCCCCGCCTCCCCCTCCTTCCCCCTCCAATTTCGCTTCCTTCCCCGCCAACATTTCCTCCCTCATCCTCCCCCACTCCCCCAATCAGCCCAAGCGCAATTCCCAGAAGCTCCTCCTTCTCGCCTTCGCCTCCGTCCTCTCCGCCCTCGCCGTCGGCGGCATTTTGGTCTTTCTCTACTGCCGCAAGCGGAAGCAGAAGAACCGTCATCTCGCCGACGTTAAGAATAACAGCACCGTTAACAGTAATAGCAACAGTATCCGCTTTTACCCTCCGGCTCCCAATGCTGATTCGAGGAACGTCCAGAAGCTGAGAACTAACCGTACTTCCTCCAGCTCCGAGTTTCTCTACTTGGGCACTTTGGTGAATTCGCGAGGCGCCATTGACGATGCCGCCACCACCGATACCGATTCGCAGCCAAATTGCGTTTCGCCGGAGCTCAGGCCGTTACCTCCGCTCGCTCAACAGACTAGCGTTAAAGAGAATCAGCAAAATGGTGACGTGGCATCGAGTGTTGCAGGGGAGGACGAAGAGTTTTATTCTCCAAGAGTTTCGTTGGACGGAACCGGAACTGTTACCGGTGCCGGATCCTGTTCGAGAAGAGAGTTTGCGGCTGTGGCGGGTAATGGGGGGAGTATCGGAGGAAGGAACAGTGAGTCGAGTACTTGTTCGTGTTCGTCGAGTTCTCGGTCGTTATCGGCCAGTATATCTTCGCCGACAAGTTTAAGCCCGAAAAGATCGGAGCCGAAATCTCCCGAGACGGCTCAGGCAAATCCGGCACAGTCACTTTTTGCAATGATGTCGCCTTTGCAATCTTCCCCAGATCGTTTTATTAAATCACCGTCATTGTCTATAGCTTCTACATCACCCGATACGAGATTATCACCGGCAAGATACAATATTTTGGATCGGAATGTGATGTCTTCAGCTTCTACATCACCAGATGTAATGTTGCAAAAGAACCCAGAGGTATCATCGAGAAAATCCACTGTGTCTTCATCTTCTTCAGCTTCAACATCACCGGAGAGAGTGTTGGAGAACGACCCAGATGATGAATCTTCGAAGATGTTCAATGCTATGGATGCAAGTTTGGGCTCTCATGTAATGGAGATGAAGCAAGATATGTCATCAAGATTGTCCAATGTGTCTTCTTCACTGTCTTCAGCTTCTGCATCACCTGATAGAAATTCAAGGAAAAGTGAAAATGCAATGTTATCAAATGTTACAAGCCCAAATGGGGAGTCCTCTTTATCATCTTCTCCAGAAAGTTCAGTTGGATCACCAAGGATGTCACGTGTTTTTGATCAAGTTTCATCTCCAGTGAGAATCAATAATTCTTTGGATCAACAGCCTATTTCAACCCCGCCACCTCCGCCGCCGCCACCACCACCACCACCTCCACCACCACCACCTCCACCTCCACCTATGAGCAGTGCTTTGGAGGAGCCTAATTTAGCCACACCACCGCCACCACCACCTCCTCCACCGCTTCCTAGACAAAGAAAACAATGGGAATTGCCTGTGGTTTTGACACCTGTTAATCAAGCCATCTCCAAGCCACCTGAATTAGTGCCGCCTTCGAGGCCTTTTGTGATGCAAAACACGGTAAAAGTTTCTTCGGTTGAGTTACCGCCGGGTTCTCAAACTGAGGAGAGTGTTGAGGAGGCTTCGAAACCAAAGTTAAAACCTTTACATTGGGATAAAGTGAGAGCTAGCTCTGATCGTGAAATGGTGTGGGATCACCTTAGATCAAGCTCTTTCAAGTAAGATAGTGTGATTTATTTGATTTCCAAAATTGGTTTTGATTGTTCAGTTAATTTCTTGGGTATATTATGTTTGTCTTGAGTGAGCTTATTGAATGTTTGTTTCATTGCAGATTGAATGAAGAGATGATTGAAACATTGTTTGTTGTAAATACTCCGAGCTTGAAACCCAGCCAAACAACTCCACGCTCAGTTATTCCTTCACTAAACCCAGAGACTAGAGTCCTTGACCCCAAAAAGTCTCAAAACATTGCAATTTTGCTGAGGGCACTGAACGTCACCATAGAGGAAGTTTGTGAAGCCCTCTTAGAAGGTATATTGAAGTTCTGGAGTTATTAGTACTACCTTTTTGCATTAATTCCCCAAATATAGTTTGGTATTATGTAGATTTGACATAAAGGTTGGTTGTTCTTTAATGAATGGCAATGACGGTTAAATGGAATTTATCTTTTATCCCGAAAAGTGTACATGTTCATAATGTAGTTCATGTCTGCTAGTGTCGTCATTGTGGAAACTAGGGAAACAATAAACATAGCTATTGTTGTAATTGCTGTGCTACTTCTTCCTCAATTTTCGTTGATGCACTATGGAGTCTTGAATGTCTTTGCTTATGAAAAGTTCCATTTTCAGCTTGGCTGTTTCCTTCTTGTATTGCTGAGCTTGCAAGTAAAGCAATGATATGTGTTTACAGGTAACGCCGATACACTTGGAACTGAACTTCTTGAAAGTTTATTGAGGATGACTCCTACCAAAGAAGAAGAACGTATGTTGAAAGAGTACAAAGATGATTCACCAAACAAGCTTGGTCCTGCTGAGAAGTTCTTGAAGGCAGTGCTTGATGTGCCTTTTGCATTTAAAAGGGTGGATGCAATGCTTTATGTAACCAACTTTGAGTCCGAGGTTGAATACCTCAAAAAATCTTTTGAAACTCTTGAGGTAAGTCAAGTTATTTCTCATCTCTATGTCTCTCTCCGGCTCTTGTTGGTTGGTTATTTCTGTTTATGTTACATTGTAAAATTTTAGCCCTGCATGTCCCTTAATATTAGAAAGATTTCCAGTACTTGATGGGAGTACTTTGTGTCAGTTATCTCTGAGCTCGATGCAGATAAGCATAAATGTTTCCGGTATCAAAGTAATTCTTGCCACTCAGATGGAAAACCCTTTAGAATGCAATTCCATATGCATTTACTATTTATTAGAATTACTGTAACCTCATTTATTGTATTCACTTGATGACCTGGAAATCAATGATATGCACTCTGTGATAATTAGAGATCTTTCTAGATCATTTCCATGGATGTAGCCAAGGCTAATTAGACTAGTCTTTTTCCACCAAATATCATGTAATATCCCAGTATTATCTATTTTGGGTCAAATGGACTCTAGGATTGCTTGATTTCCATCATTTATAAATGGCAGAATTTCATGGTTTTCTTTTTTCTTCTCATCAGGCTGCCTGTGAAGAGTTGAGAAGTAGTAGAATGTTCTTGAAACTTCTTGAGGCTGTTCTCAAGACTGGGAATCGTATGAATGTTGGTACAAATCGTGGTGATGCTCATGCCTTTAAGCTCGACACACTCCTCAAACTTGTTGATGTCAAGGGTGCAGATGGGAAAACCACACTATTACATTTTGTTGTTCAGGAAATTATAAGAACTGAAGGTGCTCGTCTGTCGGCTACTAACCAAAATCCAAACTCTACTTTGAGTGAAGATGCCAAGTGCCGGAAGCTTGGTTTGCAAGTTGTTTCCAGTCTCAGTTCAGAGCTCAACAATGTGAAGAAAGCTGCTGCCATGGATTCTGATGTGCTTAGCAGTGAGGTGTCCAAGCTTTCTAGAGGCCTCGGGAACATCGGCGAGGTTGTGCAGTTAAATGAAACATTGGGGTCAGATGAAAGCAAAAAGAAATTCTCAGAGTCAATGAACAGGTTTATGAGAATGGCCGAGGAGGAGATTATAAGGATTCAAGCCCACGAAAGTGTTGCTATGTCTTTAGTGAAGGAAATAACAGAATACTTTCATGGGAACTCGGCAAGGGAAGAAGCTCATCCATTCAGAATCTTCATGGTGGTCAGAGACTTCCTTACAGTTCTTGATCGAGTCTGCAAGGAAGTTGGTATGATAAATGAGCGGACGATAGTTAGCACTGCCCATAAATTTCCAGTTCCAGTGAACCCAATGATGCCACAAGCTTTTACCGGAGTCCAAGGAGCGCGGCAGTATAGTTCCTCGGATGACGAGAGCCCATCTCGGTAGTATTTTGTGGCTTGTCTCAGCATGACCCCTGTTTCACTTAGCCAGAAACTGCCAAAAATTGGTGGTTTTGCCAGTTGTTTGGGGCTTGTAATGGGCTTGCTGGGTTTATGTAGTTTATTTATTTTTATTTTTTTTGGTACTTGTATAAATCCATGTAAAAGTTTTGGAACAGTTGTGTTCTATAGATAAATATACAGAGGAGATTTTCTTTGGGAAGAATAAGGCAGTCTGTTCTGTTAAGTTAATTGAATGCCTTGTAAACCTGCCAAAAACTCGTGTTATATACACTAATGCCATTTATTCATAAAAGGCTACATAAGCGCCTGCATTGTATTTTGTGCCTAAATAAGAACATGGTTTTCCATTCATCCAATTTGCTTCTTTCCATGTGTTTATTCAGTGCAATTTGTGTGCACTTTATGCACCCCATTGTTCATAATGCGAGTGCTACTGTATAATAACAAAACTTAACAATATGAACTTGATAGTCATAGAAGCAATATTGGATGAATACAATTCTTGGGATTATTAAGCAAGTATTAATTTCTCCAGGCTTTCAAGTATATGACAGCCACTTTGTTCAAGGTCATGAAAGTCTTTATTTCTTTTCCCAACCTCTTAACTCTTATTAGAAGCTTCACTGCCTACGGTCTCGTATAAGTAAATATTATGTCTCCTAGCTCATGCCTTTGCCTAAATGCATAGCCTCGGCATCCATGCGCTCGAGAATGTGACGTGCTTCTTCCTCAGTACCTGGAACTACGTTTTGAATCCTAAATCCATTTGTTGTGGCCTTTGCCTCCGGACACACGGTGAAAGTGAAATAGAATGTATTTGATACCTGGTTCATAGAAATAAAATAGATTAAATATTCACAAAATTACATATGAGAAATTTGTGAACATGGAACCATAAAAATGCTAGGTAGTAAAGTTCCGAGTAAAAGACACTTGCTCCTTTCGTTGCCTAAGATGCAGTTTGGAGGGCCTTACCTCACTAGACCTGAGTTCAGGCCTTGTAACATGAGCAACAACTTCAACGTATATCAGAGGCTGATCAGGATTCTCGAGTTGTGTGTACAGAACACAAGACTTGAAACGCAGAAAATCTCCAACATCCACCTGCTCATTGAATAAATATTCCTTGTGTAAGATGTAGCAAAAAATTGTACTAGGTTATATATGGCTTTTTGGAGGGTTGCCCATCCCAACAGCCTAATGATTAGTGGCAACAGCTTGGTAAATGGAAGATCAGAGTTACCACATAATGCTAACATTTATAGCAAAGAAAATCCAAGTTACCAACTAGTACACGGTGTACAACAGAATGAATGGACAACATTACAATAAAAATTGAAATATGAAATATCTTCATTGGTTCCTTGAAGATGCATTAAAAGGACACCAATCTAAAGAGTTTCAGAATGATTACCGTGATGAGATAGCAGAAGCAGCAGTTACATATGAACTAGAGTAATTTTAAAAAAACTGAATGAGAAATTCGTGCTTTCAATGTACATTTGTTTAAGTACTAAATAAGACTTAATGCAGAATTGAGGATATCCTAGTTCTAAGACTTCAATAGATCATCATCATGGTCATGTTAATGCAGCTAGCTGACTAAAATTTAGAAAAATGTAGGTACTCACAGGTCTTAAGAAATCCACATGATCAACTTCCAAAAAGCAAGGCACCAGTCCAGCAAAGGCATAAGCTGTTGAGAAAGCTAATTCAAATGCTCTGTGCATCAGAAATCCCCCAAAGATTCGACCATGGATGTTCCTTTGCTGTGGCTGACAAATCAAAGAATTTTCAAGTCGGGTATCTCTTAGAAGAATGCTGTTTCTATCAGCCAAGGCTGGCATGTCACAGAAGATCCGTCCCTCTGCCAACAATGCTTCAAGTCTATTTACCTCCCCATTCTCAAATTCCCTTCTATCTCCTCCTCTCATCCTTTTCCTCAGTTTACTTCTAGCTTCAGCTTCTTCAAAAAGAAACTTTTCGCATTCAGTTTGTGGTGATAGCCGGTTCACCAGAGCAGGTTTTCCAGTCTTAGAGTCACGTGCCACAAATATGAAGTTGGCGGTCAGTACTACTGAATCTGAAATATCAGAGCCATCTGCAAACCAAAGACCATATGAAGTCTATGTTAGTAATCCCTTAAAGCCAGTAGGTCACAACTGGAGCAAAGGACATATGATTTGACTGTTAACTTCAAGTTCAATGCACTACCTTTTTTAAGCAGACTTAAAATGCTTGTAAAAGCAATCATATCTCTATAAAAGCAGTAAAAAATTTAAGCAAATTCAAGTTGAGTTTCAATTAGGAGACATTTATGACTCTGCATACACTTGAAAAATTCTGGTATTACTTATCTAGCTAAAGATTCCAAGGATAAGAAGTGATTCTAAAACACATACATCGTTTCAAAATAAGTACCTTTCGTGGACTGAATAACTTCAAGTTGAATTTCAATTGATGACCGGCCTACCCATATGACAGCACCAACTATTTTCAGATCAATGTCAACTCTAATTGGCTTCTTCAGTACAATCTTGTTGACTGAAGCAGTGACCAGCAAGAGTGGCCTTGTCATGCTATCATCATCAGAACAATGCTAATTCACCAACAAACAGAATATCACTTCAGGCAACCCCCATGAAATGATGTTCAATTTGGATTAGTTCGGTAAAGGCAAGGGCATGATATGTGGTTCATTTTGGATGAACTTCCTATCAAATTACACAAGCTAGCAACTCCTTTCATAATGCTCGAGCGTTTGCATGAAAACCATGAAAATCAATAAATTTAATACTAGGAAAAATCTAACTTGCAATATCATCATTTCTCCATCTCAAGCTTGTGATTTTCATGCAACACACTGATTCCATGGCAATAATGTGCAAAATCAAAATTTATCACCAGGAAGCCAATGGGAATTTTATCACCAAAATTTAGCATGTCAGCACAAATCACAACTCAGTTGATGAAATCAATCAAAACCCACTTCAAATACTTAAATTTCAGTCAATATCCAGTAAACAACTCCATTAAAACCCTCAAACAACCAATTTTTTTTTAAGTAATAAAACAGCTACACAAAGTAGACACAGTACCTTAACCGATATTGTACCAGCCAAAGCATCAAGATCCTCGAGCAACTTGCCAATCCTGACCTCATTCCCAGGATCTCTATACTGCTCTCTTAAAATATAATCACTGGAAAAATTATACAAGATACTGGTCCTGCTTTGAGAGGGAGTTTTGGTGAGCATATCAACTTGTGGGGGAGCATCCTCTGGTGGGTCAAGAAGTCTTTCAAACATTTTAGACCTCGTTCCCCACAAAGCATTTGTGACTGGTGAATGGTACATTCCTGGCCATAGACTTATGGGCTTTTTGTTGGCTAATGAAGAAGAAGAAGAGCCTTCGGGGTCTTCATTGAGTGCAGAGGAGGAGTTGTCAAATGGTGAAGCTAATGTTGAGAAAACAGGGATGGTTCTTGGAGATGAGGAATTGAACTCCATTTTCAGAAGTGGGGTTTGAGAGAATTGTGGTTAGGTGTTTGTTTGTGATGTGAAGAAAAGGAGGAAGCTTGTGGATGATGCTGGAGTAAAAAACAGTTGTTTGGTCTTGGTTTTGGTGTAGGCTCAAGGTTGTGTTAACTAAGCACATGGAATTTGAGGAAAAGAAATTACAAGACATTCAAACAAATGATGATGTGGTTAGTCATAACCTGGTACTTGGAAGTTACGATGATGTTAGAATATTAACTTTTGCCTGGTTGGCAAGTTTCTCTTCCATAACCACGGGAGCTCCGTTGACATTAGGCTCCTCGAAGTTTATATTCTCATATAAATTTATAAAACATATAATATTTTCATATAGCCAATTTCAAAATCCGTTGTAGTCTAGTTGGTTAGGATATTCGGCTCTCACCCGAAAGACCCGGGTTCAAGTCCCGGCAACGGAATTTTTATATTTTGAAGAAACTTTGTTTATTATTATTATTCTTTTTTGGCAAAAGTTTTAAAATCTTTTATTTATTGCTTTTGCATTTAATGGTACTATGAAAATATTGGGACTTTTCTCTCCCTTTTTCTTCCATAGCAAATTAAAGAACTTTTGTATGAACACAAATTGTTTTTGCAATAAATTTATGAGTTTAAGAAATGCCAGGACTCGGGTCTTTCCCCTTTTTTGGGGTGAAAAATATGCAAGGACACTGAACACAATTATTTTTTTTACCGAATTTTCATATTTTATTTTTCAAACTCCAAATTTACTTCTGTTGTTTTCAAATTTGTAAAGTCAACTTCAAGTTCAAGATATGGATTGCCTTTGGCCACTTCAGCAAAACTTTTGAAGATTTTGGAAATTGTAACAAAAGGGAACTCAAGTAACCTCTGTTGTTGTCCATTGCTCCTACTTTCTAGGTGCTGATTTTTGGTAAGAATCTTCAAACAAAGGAAATTATAGGGCAAAATATTGCTGACTTTTGGTAGGTGACATAAACAAAATGATTACCAAAATTTCACACAATCAAGAAATTTTGTGTCATTTATTTCACATTTACCATCCAATGTACATATAAATACATCATATTCACATGGTAATGTGAAAACTATTAACTACCCTCTTCACATTAACAAATTTTTTTTTGTTTTTTTTGGGAGAATTTGAGTATATTTACCATGATTGTAACCATCACAAGCAACAGAAGCATACCCAAAAACCCTAAAAAGAAAACAACCAAGGCCGAAAAAAGATTGAGATCGCAAAAATAAACAAGAAAAACAATCTTCAAGTGACTTTCTCAAAGCGTCGTGCTGGTCTCTTTAAGAAAAGCCAACAATCTCTGCCTGTTACGCGGCGCAGAAGTCGCCATAATCTCTTTCTCTCCGGGTAGAAAGGCTTATATATTCGGCCACCCGGGTGTCGACGCCCTCCTCGATCGCTTTCTCAGCGGCGGCGTCGACGACGACTCGTCGTCAGCCGAAGTAGTACTTGCCCATGCAGATGCTGCGTACGTGAGCGAGGCTAACAGGGCGTACGACGAGGCGGTAAAGAAGCTGGAGGAGGAGGAGAAGCGGGGCAAAGCCATTGAAGAGGGGAAGAAGGTGAAGAGAAATGATAACAATAATAATGGAAGTGGGTTGTTTTGGTGGGATGAGCCAGTTGATAGTATGGAATTTGGAGGAGCTTGAACAGTACGTGAAGGCCATGCAGAAGATGAGGAAGAAGGTGTAAGAAGATTAATGAATTGACGATGATGGATAGTCGGTTTGCTAATTATAATTATATATAATAATAATAATAATAATAATAATGTGGATGAAGTTCATGATTTGATGATGAATAAATGTTCTGTTGATCAGAAAAACCAAAAATGTTGGTGCTGGTGCTGGTGCTTTTGATCATAATGGGTTTGGTTTTTGAGGAAATTATTCACGAAGTGAGTGTGTGTGGGTCTTGTAATTTTTTCTTTTAAATTTATTTTTGTTAAGATGATGAGAATTTGAGAATAAAATGATGTGTTAGATGATTAATGATATATGTTTTTTTAAATTATTTTTATTAACTATTAATAGCATGTTTATGTTTTTGCTAACAAAGTTGAAAGGAAGAGAGAATCCTGATCTGATAAATTATAAATAATTTTAGCTTTTAGTGTAAGACCAATTGTTATCCCATGACATGTCTCCATTTTCTAGCTTACATATATAATTTGCTCAGCTCTTTTCGAATATTATATTTCTCACGAGAAACATGAAGCTGAATTTTTACAAATTAAAGAGAAATTGTAATCAAATCCGATGGATTAAGGTGATGGAGAGGTTAAATGTTAAAATTAAAAATTATATTAAGTTAGAATTTAATTATACCGAGAGTTTTAAAATCTTAAAGAGCTAACTAATAAAAATACTTATTTTAGAAAATAAAAAATTATAAAAAAAACTTTGTTAAATAAAATTTTTTTGGAGCTTAAGGGAGCATGATAGAGGATCCCTAAACAGTTCCGGCACTGCTGGTGTGTTGCTCTGCTGATATGTATATAGATTTTGTTTTTTTCCTTTTCCCTAGCGATCAAGGAATCAGAACATGGATTCGAATCGTCTATTCAATTTGGAGCTTTTGTCATAACATATAATGCACGGATAATTGTTATGCATGGTATTAATATTAAATAATACAAAGAAGGAGCATTTTACCTTCAAATAATGGAAGGCCGGTAAATAATATGTTAAGATAGATGAGATGAGAGTTGAGTATTAAAATTTTATATTATTTGATTAGAAAAAAAAAATTATAAATTATATATATAAATTCTTTTTTAATTAATAAAAATCTTTTTAAAAAAATTAAAAATAAAATTACATTAATTTAAATTTAAAGTGAATAATATTATAGCATATGAGCGCACACTTTTACTTAGCATATATCGTTAATATATAGAATATATAGAACTAGAAAGAAAATTGTGGCAGTATTGTGACCGTAAATATTATATTTGGTCTGATGCAGGCAGTCAACTTCGCATTATAATGCAAAAAGTATTAAGTATATTCTGAAAAGATTCCAGCTTGACTTGTAAACTTTTGGACCAGTCTAGCCATTCACTTGCAATTTGTTATTATTTTAAGATGCTTCATTTTTTACCTGCTCACTAGTTGTACATAAGAAACTTGAAAATATAGAGCGAGGACAAAAGCTAGCCAGCAGCTTGGTTTGTTAGAAGTTAATTTGCTTTTGACTTCCAGTACTTCTTCTTCAACAAAAGCAGTTTCTTCATTTGTAGCTTTTATGAACGTTCTTATTTTTTAACAAAATGAAAATATGTACGTGGTTAATTTGCTGAAGGGCCGCAACCAAGAAAACTGCTTCTTCTGAAATTTCTGATATGTTATCATTCTGCATTTTATAGGGCAGCAATCACCAAAACTATCGTATATAAGTTTGTGCATTTGATAAGGATCAAGAAAGCTCAAGTATTAGTGTCCGAAACAAAAAAAAAAAAAGGACAATATGAAGAAAGCCTCCTACAAAGCTCATTGTTTGGTGCAAGGCCGTGTAAACCCCATGATCCAATTCTCCAAGCGCTTAGAATACAAAGGACTCAAAGTCACGCTTGTTACTACTTATTCTATGTACAAAAACATGCACGCAGAGCCTCGTCCAGTTCGATTGCGCTCGAGTCAATCTCCGATGGATACGATAAAGGTGGGATAAAGCAGGCCGAAAGCAACGAAGCCTATTTGGAGAGATTTTGGCAGACTGGACGGCGAACTCTTATTGAACTCATTGAGAAATCGAATCTCTCAGGTTGTCCTGTGGATTGTATTGTGTATGATTCATTTATGCCCTGGGGTCTTGATGTTGCAAAGAAGCTTGGCTTGGTTGGAGCTGTGTTTCTCACTCAAATCTTGTGCTGTTGATAGCATATATTACCATGTGAATAAGGGGTTGCTTAAACTTCCCACTTTACTGGCCAAGAAGTTTTGCTGCCTGAAATGCTCCCACTTGAGCCTCGAGACATGCCTTCTTTCGTTTATGATATTGAGTCATTCCTTCCTTTCCTTGATATGTTGATTGGTCAATTTTCTAACGTTAATAAAATTGATTGGGTTCTTTGCAATACTTTTTTTTTTTTAAGTTGAGGAAGAGGTAATTAAGTGAAACTTAATAGCAACTTTTACCCTACTTATTTATTTATTTATATTAATTGAACTTTAGGCAGTTAAATATTGTAACGAAAATAATTTCATACAGGTAGCTGGATGGCTGAGGATTTACTCATTGAGGACAATCGGACCAACACAATACTCAAAAATTTTTCCAACTTGATAAGAATTCTTTATCAAGAATTAAAAAAACCTTGCCGTTTCGTATAAATTTTAGACATTCATGTAGTCTCATTATAAAAGGAATTTTATCAAAATTTTCAGTGAAATTTTCTCTGTTTTTATTAACAATTTCAAACCTGCAACTTAAAATATAAACACTTTTATAAATTTAACACAAGTAAATATACTCTCAAATTTTTGATTTCTCATCTATAATATGCAACCAATATTATCAAATGCAAATATATCTATGACTCATTTATCAACATATCCTAAATATTAAGAATTCTGTTAATAATATTATGACATCAAATGCTCAAAATAACAAATTACACATTTTAAGTCAAAAAATTCAATACAATAATTTACTATAGGCAAAAAAGGACAAAGAAAGTTCATAACTCACAAAACAATATAGAGCATTATCACATAATCTATCTCAACTAGTCATTGAGTTGAGAAAATTTACGATCTCCAAAGAAGAAAAAAGTGAAAGGGATTAGTTTTCACAAACTTAGTTAGTGGAATAGTTACATATTAGAGATAACAAAATAATAATAATAAAATTTTATACTATAAATATCAATATTAACATATACGATATAAATATTTCAAAATCTCATAAGAATCATCTAATTCTATTTTATTTATATTAAATATGAAAGTTTTATAAAATTTAATATGATCTTGTAAATAATTTTCATAAATTATTTTGTAATACATGTCATGGAAATGAAATATTTTTCTAAAATCTTATATTAAACTAACACCTAGGAGAAACCTTGTCGTACTCGAGATATTACTTGGGCAGAGTATTAGACATACACATAACTCATTGATCATATTTTCGTCTTACGCATGTGTAGAGTAAAACTCCCAAATAGCAAGACAGTCGCACATACTATCCAAAGCCTATATGCGTATACAAACGGGTCTCAAAAATTTTAATCTCATTTATAAATTTAAAAAGGAGATAATACTGCTTAATGGTTCGAAAATCACTTCTACTTATACAATTATAAACTTATAGAACATTATCTTATCATATTTAGTACTTTTTAATCCATAAACTATTTAAACTCTTTTCTACTGATATATATAATCTCAATTACAAATATTTTAAAATTCAAAAGTATAATACATATGCTTTTTTCATAATGTAAAATAAATATTTAAATATAATATGGCATAGTCTAAGATAACTAATAATTAAGAAATATATCTATTTTTTATAAAAACAAATTTAATATGTTTTCATGCACTTTTATAAAATAATGAGCGAAGTAAATTAAATGTTTTATATAAAAAATAAAATAATATACTTATAGATCTAAATCCCACTCACAAAAGTGGTGCTACTTATAAAAAAAACTAATTTCTAAGATACATCACATACGAAAACTCTCATAATTAAGAGAAAATATATAATTATTCATTGAAACAAAAGTTAATACTCGAATTAATATTTTTAAATAAAAATTTATTTAACAAAATACTATCATAGAAGTTATTCATGTATCAACTTGTAAACTTGACGGGGGCTTTGCATCTTGAGGTCCAAGTTATTTCTTCGATCTCCTACGAGTTATAAAATAAAAAAAAAATTAGGATAACAATACAATAAAATTCTAAATTAGGCCCAAGCCAAAGGGTTAGCATTTTTAAAATTAAAGTCTCTCTCTTTTTTTTATAAAATTTGATAATTATATATAATTAATTTTTTTTAATTTAATAAGTAAATCTTGCTCCAAAATCTCCAATACAATATCTTACACTTTTTCTTTATCTCTAAAATCTTAAACACTTAAATTTTTCTCTAATTAAAAAGATTTCAATATTCTAAAGTTTTAAATCATTGTTAAAGTATCACCCACATCAAATTATATCAAAATCATACTTAAATAAACAAAAAATAAAGGATTTAAATATAAAATGGCCATGAAAATGCGTAACATCTTTTGTCTCGGCTCACCTAAGTCAAAATTCCTTCGATCCTTCTTCTCTTTTTTTTTTTTATAATTATTTTATTTAATTCTTTAATGCTTGAAAGAAAGAGTAATACTATATTTATTAAATGATATTTCAAAATTTTTATTTTTAATCAATGTGTCAGTAAATTATTAAATAATAAAATAATATAATTTTTAAAATTTTTAATTATACTATTTCATCATTTAGTAATTACTTAATTTATCGTTTAAATAAAAAATTTGAAGTATTATTGAAGAAGTATACATAGCATTCTTAAAGATTAGTCTTCGGTAGGATTTGGACAATTAAAATATAGACCCACTCATATTTTTATATTGGGCTATTTCAAGAATTCTGTTGTTTCTAAGCTTTGGAGAATTGTTCTGGTGAATGAAGTTTAAGCAGCCATTTTTGAAAGCTGTAATCTTATCTGTAAATTCTGTGAAATTCACAAATTGCTCAGCTAAAGAGTTGATGTAGGTTCTTTTAAATCGAACCACCATAAATTTTTTCTCTTGCATTTTTGACAGTGATGCTGAATCATGATTAGAGTGGTCACTTCTAGAAAGCAAAACGACCTTTTCCTGAAAGTTCCAATGATATATTACTAAAGGGTCCATTCTCGTCGGCACCAAATTATCTAATATTGAAAATTTTATTTTATTTTATAAAATTTAAACAATATAACACAAAATTTAAAAGGATTTAACAAATAACTTGAGAAATATAAGAGAAAAATTCTACCTAGCAAAATGTGCCAATGGTAGTTTGAACAAAAGAAAAATTGTATATGCATATAAATAAACACGAGCTAGTTTTTTTTTTTCTTAATTTCCTAGAATCATATCACATGTCTTGATAAAGAATTCCTGAAGAATGTCTTCATCTTCCAGCTAATATTATCTTTCCCTCTTATCTTTTCGATTATTGTATTTCCCACGACGTCAGTATCTGGCAGCCTTAATATTTAAGACAAAAGGGGCAAATTATAATCAAATCTCAGGGATAAAACAGATTGGTTAACGTGGAAAGTCTTGGAGACTCTTACGTGTGGATTTGAAATAATTGAAGCCGTGTTCAAATTTTACTGCTACGTTCTCATATACAAATATAGTTTATTAATTCCTGTTTTTATCTTATCATGTTGAAGAAATATTTTAAACCGAATATTTTTATAATACCCATTGGGAAAAAGATTAAGCTTTGTTATATATTGTTTGTGTTATTTTTGGGATTAATCATATGGCAGAAAGTCAGCTCCAACTTTGTTCTGAAACAATAATGGAGAATCCAAAGAAAGCCTCCTACAAAGCTCACTGTTTGGTTCTGTGTTTTCCAATGCAAGGCCATATAAATCCCATGCTCCAATTCTCCAAGCGTTTAGAGCACAAAGGAATCAAGGTCACGCTATCAACTACATACTTCATCTCCAAATCCATACATAGAGATTCATTGAGCTCCATTGCTCTTGAGCCGATCTCCGATGGGTATGACGAGGGCGGTTTCGCGGAGGCAGAAAGTGGCGAAGCCTATTGGGAGCGGTTCTGGGAGGTTGGGCCACGGACACTTACTGAGCTTATTGAGAAATTGGATGTCTCAGGTTGTCCTGTGGATTGTATTGTGTATGATTCATTTTTGCCTTGGGGTCTTGATGTTGCAAAGAAGCTTGGCTTGGTTGGGGCTGTGTTTCTCACTCAATCTTGTGCCGTTGATAGCATATATTACCATGCGGATAAGGGGTTGCTTAAACTTCCACTTACTGGCCATGAAGTTTTGTTGCCTGAATTGCCTCCACTTGAGCCTCGAGACATGCCTTCTTTCATTCACGATTTTGGGTCAAACCCTGATCCACTTCATGTTATGACCCGTCAATTTTCGGATATTGACAAAGCTGATTGGGTTCTTTGCAATACGTTTTTTGAGTTGGAGGAAGAGGTAATTAGGTTCATATATAGTATTATTTTTTTCTACGGGTAACATGTTTTCTGACATAGATTGAATTTTAGACAGTTAACATTTTGTAATGAAATAACTTCGTGCAGGTAGCTGAATGGCTGAAGAGGCTCTGGAAATTAAGGACAATCGGACCAACCATACCATCTATGTATTTGGATAAGCAACTTGAAGATGATAAAGAGTATGGTTTCAGCATCTTTCAACCAAATACTGATGCTTGCATTAACTGGTTAAATGATCGAGCAAAAGGGGCAGTTGTTTATGTGTCGCTTGGCAGTTTTGTGCAAGCAAAAGCAGAACAAATGGAAGAATTGGCTTGGGGTTTGAAAGCAAGTGATATATATTTCTTGTGGGTAGTAAGAGCATCCGAACAGGCTAAGCTTCCTAAAAACTTTGCGGACGAGATATCTCAGAAAGGATTGGTGGTGACTTGGTGTCCGCAAATAGAAGTTTTGGCTCATGAAGCAACAGGATGCTTTGTCACACATTGTGGTTGGAACTCGACATTGGAAGCCTTGAGCTTGGGAGTTCCAATGGTGACACTGCCGCAATGGTCGGACCAAAGCACTAACGCTAAGTATATTATGGATGTGTGGCAAATGGGACTTAAAGCTATTGCTGATGAGAAAGGAATTGTAAGAAGAGAAGCAATTCAACATTGCATAAGGGAAATATTGGAGGGCGAGAGAGGGAAAGAGATAAAAAACAATGCCGGTAAATGGAGGAAATTGGCCAAAGAGGCCATGGCTGAAGGTGGAAGTTCTGATAACAACATTAATGAATTTATTGGCCATTTGGTATGCTCCAAAAGCCGCATCTGCAGTGCATGATCAAGTTTATGCTTGAACTTTCTCCATTTGGTTTGTTAGCGATATAAGTGTTGTTCAATTACTGAACCTAATATGAGTTATACACACAGAGAAAGAGAATGTATATTGATCTTTTAGTTTGGTTGAAACAACCCGTTCAGATTGGAAAGTTTTTTTTTTCCTTCCAACTCCAAATCCAAGTTCTTAGTTTAAACAACGAGTAATAAGGCTATATTTCTCAAATAGTATTTTAAGATTTTTATCTTAAATTAATGAGTCAAGTAATTATTAAGTGGTGAATATAATACAATTTTCAAAATTATTCATTACACAATTTCAATATTTAATAATTGTTTAACACATTATTTGAAATAAAAAATTTGAAATATTATTTAGGAAGTGTAGCAATATTCTAGACTTAAGTTGTTTTGCCTTTATTTTTTTTTTAAATTATTGAATAAAGTTATACTTTTCAAATATTATTTTAAATTTTTTAACTTAAATTGATGTATCAAGTAATCATTGAGTGGTAAAATAGTGAAAATTTTAAAATTATTAGTTACACCATTTTATCATTCAATGATTACTTAATTTATCATTTAAGATAAAAAATTTAAGATAATATTTGAAAAATGTAACATTATTTTTCAAATTTGTAGAGAAAATTTATTGTGCTACCATTGTCATACCCGTCTTGTTAAATTAAATATTTAAATTTATTTATTTAGTTAAGGATGGGTAAAATTCAAAGATTATATTTTATTAATAAATAAACTAAAAAAGCAACCTTTATAATCCTGTCTCAAATACTTGCTTTAATAGTTTCAATAATAAAAGATTTGCAATGCATTTTATTCTTTTATTTAAGTAACCTGAGTTTGAATCTTCTCTCCATTGTATTAAAAAAAATTATATTCTCAATTTTTTTCCAAATCAAAAAGTCTATTTTTACATTGGAAATTGCCATTTTGTCTCCTCTAGTTTTTCTATTTTCCACTTATCCTTTTATCATTTTAACACTCACAATATTTTACATAATTATTTTAAATACTTGAAGAGTTGTATATAAAATATTATTATATTCATAAAAAATATTTTTATATTTAATATAATTTTTAAATTAGTAATCACATATAAATTATTTATAATTTTTTTATTTAAAATTTAAAAGTCATTAAATTTCATAATTTTAATTTTATTTTACTCATTACATTTTTAAAATTAATGATTATAATCATTAATAAAAGAATCTAAAATATAAATTTTAATTCCATAATGTTATATCAAGTTGGCATTTAATATAAGTCTGATTTAATGATCAATTTTCTCAATGAATATATTTTAGTTTGTTTTCTTTAAATTATAGTTTGTGAAATAAATATATTTTAATTTAGTATTTAAAGAACAAATATATATATATATATATATATATATTAATTTTTGTGAACACTAATGCAACTTTGATGGCATTTATTTGTAATTTCAAATACAAATTAAGGGTATTTAAGTCATTTTATATTATGATGTACTCTTAACACATTTATCTTAATGTCAAACATCATTTATATGTTACATTAAAAACAAAATAGAAAGAAAAAAAAATCTTAAAAAAGATAGCTATTTCACAAAATCTTCTTAATGACAAAGGGATAAGAAGATAATATAAGAAATTAAGAGAGTAAATGATAAATATAAAACACTACAAGGATTAAACTATTAATTTCCCTTCTTACACTTACACGTACCAAATTGTTTGTGGTTATGTTTCTCAAGTTCTTATTAAAAATTTCCAATTCAAATGCTTTATGAGTTTTTTTTTTTCCTATGTAAAGAAAATTAATAAAAAATGAAACCGAATTCTAGAAATTTAATGGAGAATTTCAGAAATACAAACAAAAAATCCTACCTGAAAAGATGTACCAACATTAAATTTAAGACTGAAAAGCCATCAATACAACAGATGAGCAATAACAAATTTTACATGCTTTTTTTTTAACACTAATATTATGTAAGTTATATAGTGTATATATATTTATCGAGATTATATTTCACTTAGCCCCGTTATAAAAAAAAAATATTTATAATGATTTAAATTGTTATTAAAGCTTAAATCTTTAATCTCAAGTCAGTAAGGAGTGTACAAATTTTATTATCTGAACAAATCACAAAATGGTAGAGTGCACATACTTATTATATATAAGAATTTTTTTTTTCCCTCTTCATTTGTTCTTTCATAATTTCTTAGTAGTTTTTAAATTTATCAACTTATTATATAAACTGTAATAATATCACATGCCTTCATAAAGAAATAAACCTCATGTCTTTTATCTTCCAGCTTATATATATATATATATATATATATATATATATATATATTTTTTTTTTCACTCTCTTTTTTTTTTCCCGATTATTAACGTAGTTACATGGAATGTGAAGTTAGGCATCCCAAAAATTATATGACAAGGAGAAATTATATTAAAATCTCATGGAGATCCACAAAATCCTTTCAAATAGCAAACAAATTTTTTAATATATAAGATTAGGGGTGGACACGGTTCGATTTTTTTCGAAACCGAATTGAACTAATTTGGTTCAATTTTTTTGATAAATAAAAAAATTAATTTTTTTAATGAAAAAAATCGAATTGGACCGAATTAATTTTTTCGGTTCGGTTCGGTTAGATTTTTTTAATTTTTTTGAAGAAAAATCAAACTGGAATTGAATTGGACTGGTCGGCTTTTCTCTAAAAAAAATCGAATCGATTTTTTGTTAAAAAAAATCGGACTAAATCGACCGGTTCAGTTCGAGTTTTTGATTACTAATTTTTTTGTCCACTCTTATATAAAACATTATTTTCAAAACATGGTTTAAGATGGTCTATTTTGTAGCTATTATATTTAAGTATTAGATTTATATAAGTAGAATATAAAGTTTGTATTTTAATTTATGTGTCATTAATTAATAATAATTATTTATTACGTAATTGTTAACTTTTTAATTTGATCAATATCGACTCTTCTACAATTATCTAAGGTAATTTTTTTAGAAGGTCTCATTTTGTAAGAAGGTGACTCTAAATTGTATATGTATCTTTTAAATAAACCATTATTTTAAGAAAGCTCCATTTTTGTAGGATTTTCTTTTATATAATATTTTAAAAAGTAATTCAATTCTGACTAGATAAACAATTCTAGTTAATTAAAGTTACTTTTCAAAATAAGGCGTATTTTTTAAAAAGATGACCCCATTAAATTAAATACAAATTTTAACTAACTTTACTTTTAATAATCAATTCAAAATTTAATTTTAGTGAAGCAATTGTCTTAAATACTAAGAAAACTATTTTAACTAACTTTACTTTTCAAAATTAGTTGGTAAATTTTCAATTGAACATTATAACTATTTAATTAAGGGTTAAATTTTTATTTGAGCATTAGAATATATTAATATTTTGTATTTAATATATATTGAGGACAATATTATATAAATCTCTCCGCATCAAAAAAGATATGTGTGCATACTAATAATGAAAAATTGATATGTAAAAGAATAATATTTTGTATATATTTCTCTGAGACATTGCCCGTACATTCATGAATATTACAATATAAATCTTCTCAATTAATTATTAATTTTACTCTCTACAGTCAACCAAGAAAAACTGCCATTACAAGGCCGCCGGCCCTAATTTTTTTCTTCCTCTTTTATGTATTTTTATATTTATGCAATACCTTTAAATTTATAAATTTATGTACCTCTCATTTAAAATAGTATATGATAATTAAAAAGTGGACTCCTTTATTAGATTTATTGACAGTGATATTTGATTTTTTACAATAATTTTATTATTTGTTTATTTGTATTTTATTTTAATAAATATATTTTAATGTTTGTTAATTATTTTAATTTAACGCTTATTTTAAATATTGTGCTACTCAGATTCAAATTTAAAGTTGGTATTCTACTAATTTTAATTTTTCTTAGAATTGTTAATTTTATTTTAGGATACGTGCTTGTTTTATAGTAAGGTAGAATAAATTCACTCAAAATTTACTATTGTTGAAGTAAGAAGTAAATATCATAAATAATATGATACAAAAATAAGTAATTTAGAAAAACTAAGAAAGAGAAAGCACACACAAATTTACCTAGTTCGGTAATTTACCTACGTTCACGGCGGATTAAGATCACACTCTCTTATAATTGAATCACAAGAAAAAACTCACAAAGAATTCAGTCTCTCTTATAAACTAGGGGTGTCTCTCAGTAAGAATCACAAAAAATACTTTGATTACAAATATGTGTTTACAAGTCAATAAAGGCTTTTATATAAGTTTTAGGACGACTTAGATTAATCATAAATGTGTGAGAGTTGTTTTATGAAGACCTAGTATAAGTGGAAGTCGAAACAAAACAAGAAATTCTTTTTCCCAGCTCGCGCTGCGGAGCTCACACGCTGCTTTGGAAGCTACGACACCTACTGTCTGGCGTCGCGCCACCCACCTTCTGTTTGGGACGCCGCGCCGCCTAGTACCCGATGCCCACTCCTGGGCATCTGCTTTCTCCTTTCGTCCTCTTTTCGTTCTTTTTTCGCTTCTGTCTTACTTTCGCGCATCTAATGCACCTGACTTACTCTCCAAATCTTTTCAATAATTTTTAATCAACTTTCTCACAAATCTCTTCTTTGATTCAAAATCATTCACAAAAAGTATTTTTGATCTATCATATCCGTAACTTTGATCACCCTTCATAAAGTAGTGACTTCAGTTAAGTTCTTGCATAGGATGAACTTAACTGAGAGTAATGGTTTAATCAATATATCAATAGGATTTTTAGACGACACCATCTTTGTTAGACCAACTTCGTCACTTTGAATAATCTCTCGAATATAATGGAGCCACACATTAATGTGTTTAGACCTTTCATAAAATACTTGATGCTTACTTAGATGTATAACACTCTGGCTATCATAGTACACACCGGTGTTTACATATTCAGTAGTAATTACCTCTGAGTATATGCTTTTTAACCACACGACCTCTTTAATAGCTTCTCCAATAGTTATGTACTCCGCCTTTCATAAAATTCTTGATGCTTACTTAGGTGTATGACACTCTGGCTATCACAGTACACACTGGTGTTTACATTTTCAGTAGCCATTACCTTTGAGCATATACCTTTTAACCACATGGTCTTTTTAATAGCTTCTCCAACAACTATGTATTCCACCTTTGTGGTAAATAATGCAACCACATGTTGTACAACTGATCTTTAACATACACTACATTCAAACACTGTGAATACATAATCCGTCAATGATCTTCTCTTGTCTAGATCATTTGCATAATCAGAGTCTATGTATTCTCTTACCATTACACTACTATATTCATACATTTTATACATCAATCTGTGATTCGACGTTTCCTTGAGATATCTCAAAATCCACTTCATTGTAAACCAGTGATCTTTACCCGAATTTTTCATATATCTACTCACCATACTCACAGCTTGTGCTATGTCTGGTCTTGTAAAAACCATCGCATACATGATGCTCCCCACATCGCTTGCATATGGTACTTTACTCATCTGTAATTTCTCTTTTTTGGATGTTGGCTATTGTGCTGCTGATAATTTGAAATACATGACCAAATGAGTAAAAGCAGCATTTGAATTGGACATACTAAACTTTTCTAGGATCTTGAGTATATATCGCTATTGAGACAAGAAAATAACATCCCTTCTTTCTCTCACAATATCCATACTCAATATCTTTTTTGTTGTTTCTAAATCTTTCATCTCAAAGTTGTCACTCAACTACTTCTTGAGTTTCTGTATTTTTTTCATGTTCTTACACGCGATTAATATATCATCAACGTATAGAAGCAAATACACCATCCTACTACTTAAGCTCTTAAAGTACACGCATTCATCATACTTGCTCCTCCTAAATCCATAAGTCATCATAAACTCATTAAAACTCATATACTACTGTCGAGGTGATTGCTTTAACCCATATAATAACTTTTTTAGTAAACAAGCATGCTCTTCTTTCTCAGGCTCTATAAACCATTGCGGCTGTGCTATGTAAATAATCTCTTCAAGCTTTCCATGTAGAAAAATTATCTTTATATCCATCTGCTCCAGATGTAAATATAGGTTTGCACATATGACTAACAAAATTCTAATAGATGTGTGCTTGACGACTGGAGAGAAAATCTCATGAAAGTCGACTCCCTCTCTCTAGGGGTGGGCACGGTCTCGTTCGATTTTTTTGATAAATAAAACCGAAATCGATTTTTTAATGAGAAAAATCAAACCAGACCGAACTGATTTTTTTAGTTCGGTCTAGTTCGATTTTTTTTTTAAATTATGAGTTTTTTTTAATTTTTGATTTGATTTTTTCAAATTCGTTTTGGGAAAAATCGAACAGGTTTTTTGTAAAAAAAAATTAGACCAAACCGAACCGAACTAAACCGGTTGGTTCGGTTTGATTTTTCAGTTACCGGTTTTTTTTGCCCACACTTACCTCTCTCTAAGTAAAACCTTGTGTAACTAGCCTAACATTGAATCTTGTAAGCTCTACTTCCGGTATCTCCTTATTAACCTTATACACCTATTGCACCCCACTACTTTCTTTTGAGGTCTTTATACCAACTTCTATGTAGTATTAAGAGAACTAATCTCTTCTTCTATAGCCTACTATCATTTATCTTTATTTTCACTCTTCATAGCCTCACTATAAATCCTAGGCTCATTAAATTCAAGTGTGTAAGCGGAATTGAAAGCCTGAATAACTAAATCTACTTGTGCATACCTGATTAGTGAGTTAATCATTCTCTTTGACCTATCTCGGGCTAACTGGTACTCTTTATGTTCCACCTCAAGAGTCCTAATCTTACTTTGGATAGACCTGAAGGAATTCGTTGCTGTTCTTGGATTTTCTTATTGAACTATTGATTGGGGACATATCAAATCTACACCCAGTTTTTACTTTAACTTCTATTAACTCGGGTGTTGGGTCTTCTTTAAGCACAGAGTCTTCTTTCTTATTTTCTTGGGAGGTTTTCAATATTGTCGTCTCATCGAATGTCACATCACGGCTTATGATACTCCTTGATAGTGTCAACTCTCTACACCACACCTTGTATCTTGTAATTCTTTTGGGATATCTTATGAATGCCTTTTTGATAGCTCTAGGTTCCAACTTCCCCTTCTTCATATGAACAAAGGCAGGACAACAAAAAATTATGAGGTGGTCATACTTAAAAGGGCTGCCAGTCCATTTCTCTTATGTCGTCTTGAAGTCTATCGCTGATGAAGGACTTTTACTGATCAAGTAAACTACAGTCATTACAGCTTCTCCCTGAAAAGCCATTGACATCTTCGCATTGGTAAATATACATTTGACATTTTCAAGTAGAGTCTTATTTATTTTTTTAGCTATGCCATTCTGCTGTGGTGTTGATCTCACTGTTCTATGCCTTGCAATCTCATGCTTGGCATAAAAACTATTAAACTCTTAACTACAAAATTCAATGCCATTGTCAGTTCGCAGCCTTTTCACCATTTTGCCAGTTTGATTCTCAACAAGAGTCTTCCAAGTCTTGAACGTATCAAACACTTGATCCTTACTTTTCAACATATATCTACAGTTTTCTTGAATAGTCATCAATTAAACTGAGAAAATACCTCGCACCACTAAAAGTAGTTGTCTGAACTGATCCCTAAAGATCCGATTTTATGTAGTTAAGAGTTTCTTTGGTTTTGTACTCACCGGTACTAAACTTCACTCTATGTGCTTTTCTGAGCACATAATGTTCACAAAACTCTAATAGCTAAAACTTATCCTCACCAAACACCTTTTGACTAGATAACTCCTTCAGATTTTTTTCACCTAGGTGTGCTAATCTAAGATGCCACAACTTGGTTTGTATATTCTCATCGTCTATAGAGAATGATACAGACCCACTTACAACCTCTCTTTTGAGCACATAAATACTATTATATTTTTCACCTCTCATCACAACCATGAAACCCTTTAATATTCTCAAAACTCTCCGTCGATTCTGATGGAACACCCATTCTGGTCTAAGGTCCCTAGTGAGATCAAGTTACTCTTGCGGTCAAGAACATACATAACTTCAGTCAACTCTTTCACTTGACTATCATGCAATTTACATTTAATACTACCAATTCCTATCACTTGACATACACTGTTATTTTTTTATTAATAATTTACCACCATTAATGGGTTAAAAATTTATAAATCAAGACTTGTGTGGGCGCATGTGAAAGGTACAACTAGAATCAATAACCCATTATTCAGTACTATTACTATCAATAATGACTAATATCTCTGCGCTGTCGTAGGTATCATCATAAGCAAGTGTAGCATCCGCTTTTTTCTTGTCTTGTGCCATCTTCTCTAGACAATCCTTTATGAAGTGTCCCTATTTCTTGCAATAATAATACTTCCTAAGATTACGGGACTTTGATCTCGAGCCCTTCTTCTTCCCATCTCTATGTGAGGTTCTTTCTCTTGCAGATAACTTTTTTGCATTAGCCTCAATCCATTTTTCTAATAGCTTTAAGTTTAATAATGATTTCACATCGCTCATCGTTAAACTCTCTCTGCCGTAGAGTAGTGTATCAATAAAGCTCTTGTAACTTCTGGGAAGCGAACTCAAAAGAATGATCTCATTATCTTCATCCTTTATCTTTATGTTGATAGACTCAAGATCAATAATAATCTTGTTAAAGGCATTAATATGATATTTCATTAGCATCTCCTTTGATATGGACAACTGATACAACTTATTTTTTATATGCAATCTATTGGTCAACAATTTTTCTCATATAAAAAGAATCAAGTTGCTGCCATCTCATCTGCTACTTCTCTTAGAACTTCATCGCTCAATTATAGAACGATCGTACTATGAGTTCTTTCTTGAATGTCTATTCTTTTAGATGACTTTGACATCTTTTCTTCTTCACTAGATGGAGTTGCATTATCCTCTAATGTCGAGCTTAACCGTTAACTCACCAATAACACCCTAACCTTCATCAGTCATAGATTAAGTCATTCGACTCGTTGAATTTCTCTACTTCATACTTGGGTGTGATCATGTCTACTTAAAACTAAACTCTGATACCAGTTTGCTAAAGTAAAAAACAAATATCACAAGAAATATAATACAGAAACAAGCCATTAAAAAAAACTAAGAGAGAAAAGTAGGACCAAGCACATATAAATTTACGTGGTTCGGCAACTTATCTACGTCTACGGTAGATCAAGATCACACACTCTTATTATTGAATCACAACACACTCACAAAGTATGCATTTTATAAGAAATAACTTACTTTTTCTTCTGAACTAGGAGTTTCTCTCATTAAGAATCACAAAGAATGCTATGATCACAGAGATTTATTTACAAGCCAATAAAGGGCCTTTATATAGGCTTTAGGATGACATAGGTTAACCCTAAATGTGTGGAAATCATTTTAAGAAGACATGGTACAAGTGAGAGTCGAAAAAAAATAAAAGAGTCTTTTTTCTGCACTGAGCGCTGGTTCTCTAGCGCTATAGCGCCCACACACCTTCTCTCTGAGGGGCCGTGACGCCTACTACCTGGCGCCCACGCATGAGCATCCATTTTCTTCTTTCATCTTCTTTTCGCGTTCGTCTTACTTCCCTAAGCATCTAACACACCTGACTTGCTCTCCAAATTATATTCTAATAATTTTTAATCAATTTTTTCAAAGTTATATTGTGATCATCAATTATTAATGTCATAATTCTCTATAATTTACTTAATGTAATATTGATAAAAAAAAATAATTGTTTAAGTAGACAATTAATAAAAATAAATGTGAAGTGTTTGAAATATGTATATATATATATATATAAATAATATTCTTTATGTGAATCTTTATCTAAGAAATTTTTTATTGTACATCAATCAGATTAAATTAGCAAATTTGATTATAATAAAAATGAATAAGTATAATTAAAAATACTTTAATTTTTTATCAACTTATTTTATTAATAAATTTTTTTTTTATTTAAAGAAAATTACTCTTTGCAATCAGAAGTCAAAACTAGAAGGACGAGAAGAACTTAGGTGGGTTGGGTTGGACACCACATTATTTGCGTCCATCTAATGAAATTCTGGTCGTATGCATTTATTTTGAAATGGCTAATTTATATTAAAGATAATAAAACAATGTCAAAATTTTGTTACATAATTCCATTAAAATCATCCCATCTATATTTTTTTTAAAGCAAGTATTGAATTCTTTTTTTAAGATTACAATATTAATATTATACAAATTACATTATTAATATTACAGTTAAATTATATTATCAAGATTTTTTTGAAAACAACACTTATAATTAAACATTTCATTTGAAATATACTATTTAATTATCAAAAGCAACAAATACAATTTTGATCACATTCTATTTATATTAAAAAACTTTTACATTCTATTTAGATTAAAAAACTCTTACTTTTTTAAAAGCAACGTGTATTATTTTGAAGTATATTTCGCTTGAATTGCACTACTAAATAATTAAGAGTAACACAGAATTTTGATTACATTCCACCCAACAATACATATAGTTTTAACCACATTCCATCTAACAATACATATAGTTTTGATCACATTTTACGCAGGCTAAAAAATTCATATTTTTTCAAAAATAATACATACAATTTTGAGACACATTTTATTTAAATTATACCATCGAATCATCAAATACAACACATACAATTTTAATCGCATTTTACCCAACAACACGTATAATTTTGATTACATTTTACTCGGACTAAAAACTCGGACAAAAACAATTTGAAAGTAACAAGTATAATTATAAAGCATGTTTTACTTGAATTACACTCTTAAATAATTGAAGAATAACAAGTATAAAAAACCCCACCACCTCCTCCCCCCCCCCCCCCCCCCCCCCCGGACTTAAAACTCAGACAAAAACAATTTTTGAAAGTAACAAGTATAATTATAAAGCATGTTTTACTTGAATTACACTCTTAAATCATTGAAGAATAACAAGTATCAAAAAATTTAAACACCCCCCCACAACAAAAGTGGAAGAATAAATCAACTAAACTGATATGCTCGATCCTTCATCAAGAGACGAGCTCAGCACCGGATTCTTTTTTCTTTACTATTTGGATACATGCTAAAATTTGTAAATAAAAACAATTAAAATAAATTAGTACTTCGAGGACCAGATCTCCAAGGTCACAGTCAAAAGTTTGAAAAGTAAAATTTTGCTGCCAATTTTCTTTATTGATGCCGGTTTAGATACAAGTTTATTCTGAGCGTTACACAAAAGCATACGAGTCTTGCAAGATTCTAACAATTCTAAAGATGAAGGGGAATAAAATCTTAACTACCTGTTAGCTGACCAGTTCAAATACAAACTGCAATAAAGAAAATGTAACTAAAACAAAAAGAGTGCTGAATTAATAATGTAATTTGGCCATATCTCCTACGATTCACTCGCATGGATTGAGAGTTTATGTTAAGTGTTTCCGAGAGGTTGTAAATAATGGTACAAGTAGCAAAGCAAAAGTAACGAAGGCCATGCGGGAGAATAAGAAAGATGACCATTAAGAGATATGATGAATATTTAATATATATATATGTTAGGAAAGATCACAAAATACTACACAGCGGAAACAATTCTTTCTCCCACGTCGTGTTATTAAAATGGGCAATATATCACCAATGTAAGCACAACAATATTACCACAAACATTAACCATCAATCAATCACAATGAACACCAAACATTTATGTGGAAAACCCAATTCGGGAAAAACCACAGGACCGTAGTCCGATATCAACACTTCCACTATGCAATAATAATGGGATTACAACAATGTTCTCTCTAGAATCACCACTAGAGGCTCACCACAACATCAAGAACATTAATCTTGGCTCAACAACAATAAATCTAACAAATTCTTCTTAAATGTAAATTTGCTAGATAATGCTAAATCAGAGGCTAAATCGAAAATCAAATCCGATAAAAATGTAGAGCAAGATGTTGGGAACTCACCTTCAAAATTTGAGCAAAATCGGAGCTCAAATTGGCATCCAATCATCAAAGGAAAAACTAAAACCCTAAGTTTTTAATTTTCTCCCCTTCTCTCGTTTCTTCTCTGTTTTCTGCTTCTGCATTCTGTATTCTGCTTCTCGGCCAAAATCAACAAAACTCACAATGGTGCACTGTGCACTTATGGCAAATTTCACTCAGCTCCCTTCATGGCTAATTACATAAAAACCCTGGACCCACATGATGTGGATCCCACCAACAAATCTCCCCCTCCACGTCATGTGAAAGGATCCACTAGACCCGCTTTCCCTTTACAAACTTGAAGCTTCTCCTTGGACAATGATTTAGTCATCATATCCGATCCATTCTCACTTGTATGTATCTTTTCAAGTTGTAACAGTTTTGATTCTAATACGTCACGTACCCAATGATACCTAACATCAATGTGCTTGGATCTTGAGTGGAATGTTGGGTTCTTTGCCAAGTGAATGGCGCTCTGACTGTCACAGTAAACTATGTAGCTCTCTTGCTTCACACTCAACTCTTGTAGGAATTTCTTCATCCACAAGGTTTCCTTACAAGCTTCAGTAACTGCAATATACTCAGCCTCTGTGGTAGACAAAGCAACACATTTCTGAAGTCTGGATTGCCATGACACAGCTCCCCCTGCAAAAGTAATCAGGTATCCTGATGTAGACTTCCTAGAATCCATATCTCCTGCCATGTCTGCATCTGTGTACCCATACAACACAGATTTATCACCACCAAAACATAAACATGTCTTAGAGGTGCCTCTAAGGTATCTGAAAATCCACTTCACTGCTGTCCAATGCTCTTTGCCAGGATTAGAGAGAAACCGACTAACAACACCAACTGCATGAGCAATATCTGGCCTAGTACAAACCATAGCATACATCAAACTACCAACAGCTGATGCGTAAGGCACTGCACCCATTTCTTCCTTTTCTTTCTCACTTGTAGGACATTGCTTGGAACTAAGCTTGAAGTGACCTGCAAGTGGTGAACTAACTGGTTTTGCCTTACTCATGTTGAATCTTTCAAGAACCCTTTCAATGTAGTTTTCTTGAGATAACCATAACTTCCCATTTTTCCTGTCACGGGAGATCTTCATGCCAAGGATTTGCTTAGCCTGTCCTAAATCCTTCATAGCAAATGACTTACTAAGTTCTCTCTTCAACCCTTCAATTTTACTACCATCATGGCCAATAATTAACATATCATCCATATAAAGAAAGAGAATAATAAAGTCATTATCAGCAAACCTCTTCATAAAAACACAATGGTCTGATGTAGTCCTGCTGAAACCATGATTCTCCATAAAAGAATCAAATTTCTTGTACCACTGTCTCGGTGCTTGTTTCAGCCCATACAAGCTTTTCTTCAACTTGCACACTAAATCTTCCTTGCCTTTGACTCTGAATCCCTCAGGCTGTTCCATGTAGATTTCCTCCTCCAAATCACCATGAAGGAAAGCTGTCTTTACATCAAGCTGCTCAATCTCCAAGTTTAAACTTGCTGCTAAACCAAGGACAACTCGGATAGAAGACATCTTCACTACAGGAGAAAAAATTTCTTCAAAATCAATTCCTTTCTTCTGACCAAACCCTTTCACAACCAACCTAGCCTTATACCTTAGTTGTGAGTTGTTTTCAGTCTTCAGCCTGTAAACCCATTTGTTCTTCAAAGCTCTCTTACCTTTAGGCAGTTTTGATAACTCATAAGTGTGGTTCTCATGCAAGGATTTTATCTCCTCTTGCATAGCTTTAAACCACTCATTCTTGTGCTGGTGAGACATAACTTCATGAAAGTTTTCAGGTTCTCCCCCATCTGTAAGCATCACATACTCATGTGGTGGATATTTAGAGGAGTGGTGGTGCTCTCTCATAGATCTTCTTAACTGAGGCTCAACAGGTGGATCAAATGATTCTTGAGGTGCTTGCTCAACCTGTTCTGCTGGACCATCATCATCAACTCTATCATCAAAATCTTCTTGTGCGTCTCCCCCATAATCATCATAAACTACAGGTGGAAGAACTGATCTAGAAGTATCAGGAATAGGAATTTCATCACATTCTTGAGGCTTCTCATCTTTTTCTACCCCATCAACTATCTGATCTTCAAGAAATGTAACATCTCTGCTTCTGATGATTTTCTGACTCACTGGATCCCATAATCTGTACCCAAAGTCTTCATGTGCATAACCCAAAAAGATACACTCCTTAGCCTTATTGTCAAGCTTCGACCTTTCATCTTTTGGAATGTGAACAAATGCCCTGCAACCAAACACTCTTAAGTGCTTATATGAAACATCTTTCCCGGTCCAAACTCTTTCAGGTACATCATCATCCAAAGGAGCTGAAGGAGAAAGGTTAATTAAATCAACTGCAGTACGCATTGCTTCACCCCAAAAGTATTTAGGTAGCTTTGCATCAGAGAGCATACACCTGATTCTTTCTTGAATCGTTCTGTTCATTCTCTCTGCCACACCATTTTGCTGAGGAGTTTTTGGCACGGTCTTCTCAAGTCTGATACCATGAGATCTACAATACTGCTCAAATGGTCCTCTGTACTCACCACCATTGTCTGCCCTTACACATTTCAACTGTCTCCCTGTCCCTCTCTCAACCTTAACATGAAAATCTTTAAAGACATCAAGTACCTGGTCTTTAGATTTCAGAGCAAAAATCCACACTTTTCTAGAACAATCATCAATAAAAGTTACAAAGTAAAGTGCACCTCCACGTGTTCTAGTTTGCATAGTACATACATCAGTGTGTATCAAATCAAGTAAGTTTGCTCTTCTAGATGGATAAAAATTACGAAATGCAACTCTATGTGCCTTTCCTGCTAAACAATGATCACAAGATTTGAGAGACTTACCTGTGAAGCTGGGCAGAAAATTCTTCTTGACTAGAACTTGAAGCCCTTTCTCACTTATGTGGCCAAGCCTTTTATGCCACAACTCAATGTCAGATTCTTTTGCTGCTACATTGACATCTTCTTTTATGAGCTTAGCTTCCATAACATAGAGAGTGTTTATCTTCCTTCCTTTGGCTAGAATTATAGAACCTTTGGTGACCTTCCATTTACCTTCACCAAAGTAGTTGCAATAACCATCATCATCAAGCTTGCCGGTGGAGATCAAATTCAGACGCATTTCTGGAACATGTCTGACATCCTTCAGTAGTAATCTGCTACCAACACTGGACTCCAAGTAAATATCTCCTATTCTCACAATCTTGGATGCACCATCATTTCCCATCCTGACATAGCCAAAATCACCACTAGCGTAGGATGTGAAGAAATCACAATTTGAAGTAACATGAAATGAAGCACCCGAATCAATTACCCAATCACTTGTATGACATGTGAGATTTATGGAGTTTTCATCATAAACAATAGTCATATCCCCATCAGCAACTACTGTATTGCTTACTTGTTCATTTTTCTGTGATTCACCTCTTTCCATAGCCTGTTCCCTTTTCCATATTCTACATTCTCTCTTTATATGCCCAATTTTGTTGCAATGGTAACACTTGACATTTTTCCGTTGAGACTTGGATCTTCCTCTGTAGTTGTTATTACCAGAACTTCTACTTTGGCTTCTTCCACGTCTTTCATGCTTTTCTGTAACAAGTGTTTCTGTCTCAGAAGAACTCATACCTGCATTCTTTCTTCTGGCTTCTTCATTTTGCATTCTATCCTTAACCATTTCCACGGTTAGCTTCCCATTTGGCGCTGAATTATTTACTGACACCACCAATGTCTCCCAACTATCCGGTAAGGAACTAAGCAATAACAATGCTTGTAATTCATCATCTAGTGAAATATTCATAGTTGTCAACTGGTTCACTAGGCCTTGAAACTCACTGGTGTGCTCAGCTATACTGCGCCCTTCCTTGTATTTTAGATTCACAAGCCTCTTCATTAAATTGGCTTTATTTTGTGGTGTAGGCTGCTCATAAATGGACTCCAATTTTCTCCACATAACATCAGCCTTGGTCTCTTTTGCTACATGGTGAAATACACTCTGATCTATCCATTTCCTAATGGTGCCAACACATTTTCTATGTAATTGGATCCACTCTTTATCACTCATTTTCTCGGGTTTTACAGCATCCCCTTCAATGGGTTCATGTAGGTCTTTTACAAAAAGTAAATCCTCCATTCTGGACTTCCATATAGCATAATTCCATGCCTTCAGTTTAATCATGCATGCAGAATTTTCATCCATTTTAATCAACACAAATCAAGCACTGCACAACCTGGCTAGCTCTGATACCACTTTGTTAGGAAAGATCACAAAATACTACACAGCGGAAACAATTCTTTCTCCCACGTTGTGTTATTAAAATGGGCAATATATCACCAATGTAAGCACAACAATATTACCACAAACATTAACCATCAATCAATCACAATGAACACCAAACATTTACGTGGAAAACCCAATTCGGGAAAAACCACTGGACCGTAGTCCGATATCAACACTTCCACTATGCAATAATAATGGGATTACAACAATGTTCTCTCTAGAATCACCACTAGAGGCTCACCACAACATCAAGAACATTAATCTTGGCTCAACAACAATAAATCTAACAAATTCTCCTTAAATGTAAATTTGCTAGATAATGCTAAATCAGAGACTAAATCGAAAATCAAATCCGATAAAAATGTAGAGCAAGATGTTGGGAACTCACCTTCAAAATTTGAGCAAAATCGGAGCTCAAATTGACATCCAATCATCAAAGGAAAAACTAAAACCCTAAGTTTTTAATTTTCTCCCCTTCTCTCGTTTCTTCTCTGTTTTCTGCTTCTGCATTCTGTATTCTGCTTCTCGGCCAAAATCAACAAAACTCACAATGGTACACTGTGCACTTATGACAAATTTCACTCAACTCCCTTCATGGTTAATTACATAAAAACCATAGACCCACATGATGTGGATCCCACCAACAATATATATAATAATAATGTGTATCAGGTTAATGATTTGATAAATAATGGCGAGGGATATAACTCCTCTTGATCATAATGGGTTTTCTTTTGGAGGAGGAAATTATATTATATATTCATGAAGTTTTCTTTCTTTTTTCTTTTTAAGATGATGGAAAATTTGAGAACAATATAAGTTGTGTAAAATGTTTTATGATTAATGATTTGTGAGGTTCCTTTTGGAGACAAATTATATATACATGATTTTAGTTTTTGATGTAAGATAAATGACATAGACAGTGTTCGAGAGATGGAAAATATAATTTGTTATAATAGTAGTGTATTTATGAGTGTTTATTTTTTTAAAAAAAATATATATATTTTTTCACATCCTTTTTAATAATGTCTCAGCAAAACTGAAAAAATAAACCTGAAAACACATTACTATGAACTTAGTAGAGATCCATCGAAAAAAACAGCATGCTTTACTTCCTTATTCCAGGGAACACTAATCAACATTTCATTATAAATATCTGGCACTGGAGTAACATATTACTATGAACTTGGGAAACCATATTAGAATTCATTGAATTACTGGTATAGAAATCCCTAAAATTAATAATCCACAACGTGAGAAGAAATTGTTAGATTTTATTATTATTATTTTTTTATGTAGATTCATATATTAACAATAATTATATATTATGAATTATTTTAAATAAAAATTAATTTAAGTAATTTATTTACGCTATATTTTATTAAGCTTTAAAAATATTTAATTTGATATAAACTTGTTATGTGTAAAAATTTAATACTAATTGAATTATAAGTGATGTGGTCATAATTTAATTTAGTATATGAAGATATTTTTAAAAATTGTGATCCTTATGTCAAATCAATTCACCTATAACTATTTTTTTCTTTTTCTATGATATAGAGAGAAACCCATTCAGTTTACATAGATTTAACTGTGAAATGTTATTATATTCTTAGTTCTTATTTAAAGTCATTAATCTTCAAATTTTAATTACTATAGATTCCTCACGTATATTTTTTTTTAACATTCTATCATAATAATTTGACATGATAGATATTGAATTATATTTATATTGATATAATTTTAATTCATGGTTATATTTAACAAGTGATATTAGAACGAAAATTATATTAAATTATTAAGATTATTAATATATATATTCATATTTTGAATATATTTCTCATATGATTATTTAAGATAAAAATATTATATGTATAAATTTTTTATATTTTTATTAAAAAAATATTAAATTTATATTTTTATTATAATTTAAAGTTTAAGTATAATTAACTATTATTGATTTAAAAAAATTAAGGATGAAAACATTAAAATTTTACTTCAATTTAATATTTTTCATCTTTTTTAATAATTTAATTTTTTTTAAAGACTTTGTTTATATTTGTTAGTAATAAAAAAAAGAAAGAAAGGATGGGCAGCGGCACAGAAAAGACAGGTTATGGTATATATGGTAAGTATCATTTAAGCACTTCCTAGTTTTTTTTAATTATATTTTAATTATAATTGTGGTTATTTTCATATAACCCCTAAGTTTTGAATAATTACAATTTGGTTACAAATATTTAAATATTTTCAAATAAGTTCATATAATTGACTTTTCCATTTCTATCTTTAAGTAATTATAATTTGACCTAAAAATTTTAAAAAATTTATAAATAAGTCTTAATTTTGACTTAAATTTATTTTGTGGTTTATTTTTAGATATTTGTAAATTTAAAATTAACAAATTTATGATCAAAATTTAAGAGTTCTCAGTTATTTTGAGAGAATTGACTCTATCGGATTCAATTCATGAAGATCCAACCTAAAATTTAATTCATTTGTTTGACCCGACATTCATTGACCATATTTTAAATCATTAGTAGCGTTATAACCACAACGGCCTTGCACCACGTGCCACTCTAGTGTATAAGAAAAAAAAAAGTAATTTTTTTATTTATGGTCATTTAGTTATTTTTTCTTTACACTACTTGCCTTATATTTTGAAATACAATGATTGAAATAACGTGTTGTCAAAGTAACCTCTGTTATGTACAGTTTTTTATTTTGGGATATTAATATGAATATATTTATTTTTTATGCGAAAAATAATCAACCCAAGGAATATTATTTTTTGGCCAAATAATAAGCATATTTGCGACAATAAATTTATAATAAATATCAAATTTTTATGCATGCAGTAAGTCGGTTCAAAGAAAGGCTTATTGTTAACATGATTTATTATCAATATTTAATTACTGAATTGAGAGTATCACTTACAGTTGATATTTCTTGAATCACTAATTTCTAACAAAGTCAATTCTTGATTCAAAATCTCTCTCTACGAAGTTAATCGACGTTACCCCTCCTTAATCAATGCTCACGAAGCTAATTAAATATTGATTTATTATCAATATTGATTTACTGAATTGAGAGTATCACTTACAGTTGATATTTCTTGAATCACTAATTTCTAACAAAGTCGATTCTTGATTCAAAATCTCTCTCTACGAAGCTAATTAAATATTAATTTATTATCAATATTTAATTACTGAATTGAGAGTATCACTTACAGTTGATATTTCTTGAATCACTAATTTCTAACAAAGTCGATTCTTGATTCAAAATCTCTCTCTACGAAGCTAATTAAATATTGATTTATTATCAATATTTAATTACTGAATTGAGAGTATCACTTACAGTTGATATTTCTTGAATCACTAATTTCTAACAAAGTCGATTCTTGATTCAAAATCTCTCTCTACGAAGCTAATCGACGTTACCCCTCCTTAATCAATGCTCACGAAGCTAATTAAATATTGATTTATTATCAATATTGATTTACTGAATTGAGAGTATAACTTACAGTTGATATTTCTTGAATCACTAATTTCTAACAAAGTCGATTCTTGATTCAAAATCTCTCTCTACGAAGCTAATCGACGTTACCCCTCCTTAATCAATGCTCACGAAGCTAATTAAATATTGATTTATTATCAATATTGACTTACTGAATTGAGAGTATCACTTACAGTTGATATTTCTTGAATCACTAATTTCTAACAAAATTGATTCTTGATTCAAAATCTCTCTCTACGAAGCTAATAAAATATTGATTTATTATCAATATTTAATTACTGAATTGAGAGTATCACTTACAGTTGATATTTCTTGAATCACTAATTTCTAACAAAGTCGATTCTTGATTCAAAATCTCTCTCTACGAAGCTAATCGACGTTACCCCTCCTTAATCAATGCTCACGAAGCTAATTAAATATTAATTTATTATCAATATTGACTTACTGAATTGAGAGTATCACTTACAGTTGATATTTCTTGAATCACTAATTTCTAACAAAGTCGATTCTTGATTCAAAATCTCTCTCTACGAAGCTAATTAAATATTGATTTATTATCAATATTTAATTACTGAATTGAGAGTATCACTTACAGTTGATATTTCTTGAATCACTAATTTCTAACAAAGTCGATTCTTGATTCAAAATCTCTCTCTACGAAGCTAATCGACGTTACCCCTCCTTAATCAATGCTCACGAAGCTAATTAAATATTAATTTATTATCAATATTGACTTACTGAATTGAGAGTATCACTTACAGTTGATATTTCTTGAATCACTAATTTCTAACAAAGTCGATTCTTGATTCAAAATCTCTCTCTACGAAGCTAATTAAATATTGATTTATTATCAATATTTAATTACTGAATTGAGAGTATCACTTACAGTTGATATTTCTTGAATCATTAATTTCTAACAAAGTCGATTCTTGATTAAAAATCTCTCTCTACGAAGCTAAGCGACGTTACCCCTCCTTAATCAATGCTCACGAAGCTAATTAAATATTGATTTATTATCAATATTGATTTACTGAATTGAGAGTATCACTTACAGTTGATATTTCTTGAATCACTAATTTCTAACAAAGTCGTTTCTTGATTCAAAATCTCTTTCTACGAAGCTAATTAAATATTGATTTATTATCAATATTTAATTACTGAATTGAGAGTATCACTTACAGTTGATATTTCTTGAATCACTAATTTCTAACAAAGTCGATTCTTGATTCAAAATCTCTCTCTACGAAGCTAATTGACGTTACCCCTCCTTAATCAATGCTCACGAAGCTAATTAAATATTGATTTATTATCAATATTGATTTACTGAATTGAGAGTATCACTTACAGTTGATATTTCTTGAATCACTAATTTCTAATAAAGTCGATTCTTGATTCAAAATCTCTATCTACGAAGCTAATTAAATATTGATTTATTATCAATATTTAATTACTGAATTGAGAGTATCACTTACAGTTGATATTTCTTGAATCACTAATTTCTAACAAAGTCGATTCTTGATTCAAAATCTCTCTCTACGAAGCTAATCGACGTTACCCCTCCTTAATCAATGCTCACTAGCATTATCTTTAAGTCAAATCCCAGATTTAACCAAGGTTTTTGTGACTGTGGTCTCCAAAGATTTCGAAATACTAATATCTACAGCAGTTCAATGTTGCGATTCTCATGTCTTGAAGACACCATGATCAAAATCTTATAATGGTGAAAATACATTCTCCCCACTACTTTTCTTCCTACACATTCTCTTTTGACCATTGTCATAACGTGATATAATTTCAAAAGATGTTTTTATGGTCTGTTTCAAATCAAAAACTCTATGTTGAACCCATTCAAGCATTTTTCCTTAAGCACATAACTTTCATCTGTGCTTATCACTCCTCGATCCTTTTGTTTCACATTTAGTATTCATTTTTTCTATCTTTTATGAATCTCTCTATTTGATCTAGCAGTCTCGAGTCCACTAAATTTTTATGAGATGAGGAATAAAAATCATACATAGTCCATCCCTTGTCTTTTTTACTATACAGTCACAATCTTATTTTACCAACCCCTTATAACTTACCATAAGTCATATTTCTATAATTGATAAATAACGATTTTTCATGAATCATATGAAAACACTACCCTAGATTTAAAAAATAGTTCATTTATTAGATACTTGTTCCTTTAGAAGCTTTCATAGGATCAAGGTCTTTGCCTAATCATCCAACAGACTTGTAAATCCACATTTCTTCTATCTTTGTCTTTCTCTCTCAGGATTATCCCTTTAAGTGCCCTAGACGACTTTTGGATCTGCCCTTCAAAATTAATTATTCTTTTTTTTTCCATCCTAATTTTGAGTCTAATTTAAATGATTCTTCTAACCAGGACCTAGATGATGCAATATTCTTAATAGTCTTTTCAAAAGTGATCTTTACCACAAAAAAATCTCCAGTAAGGCCATCATATTTTCCTCTTTTAGATAACAATCTTTTTCATTATTCTTTCCTTATATTTAAGAGTCTCCATGGTTGACAACCTTTGCTCTACAATCTGACATTGCTGCCTCTACTCTGCAATATGGATTTTAACCCATGCTTTGATACCAGTTTGTTGCGGTATCAAGCAATACTCTTCAGAATGACATCCCTATGGTATCAACTAAGTCATAGCCTTGATATCCTTTTTGATTATATGCGTAACGGAAGACATTATTCATACCATAAGTAAGAATACATAAGATTAACACACCAATAAAGATAAAAAAAATATACCAATCAATAAGACACAAGATATACATGGTTCAGCCCATAAATGTCTACGTCTACGAAGGATCCATGATTCATCTTCTATTGTTGATATAAATCACTAATTATCTTCTTATATCATCAATGATCTCATAACAGCCATAGTATCTCCAATAGAGATATCTAAGTATCTAACTTTGATTATCATGAATTCCCTAAAATCTCTTAATATCTCCCCATAAGAGATTTCTACAAGAATACAGGAACAGACCGAGCATCTAAGGCAAAAGAATTTATGATATTTCTTTTGTTAACTCAAGAACCAAAAGAAAATACTCTCCAAAGGTTACACCCTAGTACACCACACACTTAGTGCCTACTTCATTCTTTTATTTTATCTTATGGTTTACATCTTGAAACTTTAGATTATTGTCTTTCTTCTTATGTTAATGAGGCTTATATAGTGAATAAAATACTTATAGAAACCTAAACCTAGTTGGAATAAGTTTCTTTACTTGTAAGAGTCCTAATCCTACTTAAAGAAGTTAATTGAGCCAAAACAAAAAATACCCGTAAGTTACCTTGTGAACAATACCCACGCCTGTGAAATAGTGCTCATTGTGAACAGTGTCGCCGCATAAACAGTATCATTCGTCTGACTTTTTATTTTATTCCTCATTTGTACACTTAATATATACTTGATTTTATAATGATTCTCCTCTTGATATTCATCACAATTATTACTTATATAAAATTATTGAATCACCAATTTTTAACATCTTGGTTGGAGCTGTGTTTCTGACTCAGTCTTGTGTCATTGATAACATGTATTATCATGTGAATAAGGGGTTGCTGAAACTTCCAATTACTAGCAATGAAGTTTCGCTGCCTGCAATGCCTCCACTAGCCTCAAGACTTGCCTTCTTTTATTTATGAATTTGGGTCCGATCTTGGTTCCTTTGACATATTGATCGGTCAATTTAGTAATATTGACAAAGCTGATTGGGTTCTTTGCAATACCTTTTATGAGTTAAAGGAAGAGGTAATTGAGTTAATAGCAACTTTTTTCTACTGCTGAACATTTTTTTTTTAAATTTACATTAATTGCATATTAAGCAATTAAACTTTGTAATGGAATTACGTGCAGGTAGTTGAATGGATGAAGAAGCTATGGTCATTGAGAACAAGTAGACCAACCATACCATCTATGTATCTGGATAAGCAACTTGAGGATGATAAAGACAATGGTTTCAACATCTTTAAGCCAGACATTGATGCTTGAATGAAATGGCGAAATGACTGAGCAAAAGGGTCAGTTGTTTATATGTAGCTTGGCAGAGCAGAGCAAACAGAAGGATTAGCTTGGCGTCTGAAAGCAAGTGACAACTATTTATTGTGGGTAATAAGAGCATCCGAATAGGATAAACTTCCAAAAAACTTTGTAGATGAGACAACCAAGAAAGGCTTGGTGGTGACATGGTGTTCGCAATTATAAGTTCTGGTAAATAAAGCAATAGGATGATTTGTGATATATTGTGGCTGGAAGTCTACGTTGGAATCTCTGAGTTTGGGAGTTCTAATGGTGGCAGTGCCTTAATGGTCAGACCAAAGTAATAATGCTAAGTGTATTATGGATGTGTGGAATATGGGACTTAAAGCTACAGCTGATGAAAAAGGAATTGTCAGAAGAGAAGTAATTGAACATTGCATAAAGGAAATATTGGAGGGCGAGAGAGGGAAAGAGATCAGAAACAATGCAAGTAAACGGAGTAAACTGGCCAAAAGAGTCCATTGCTGAAGGTGGAAGTTATAAAAATATTGATGAATTTGTTACTCACTTGGTTTGCTCCAAAGTCAAAGTCGGTGTTCGCAGTACATGATACATTTTCTTACCTTGTGCTATATATCAATGTTTAGTTGTTGGTAGTAATGAGGGGTTGTTCAATTATTGTACTTGATACATATGAGAGTGGTCATTAGACCTTTTAGCTTTCTTGTAACTACTGTTTCAGATTTGCAATTTAATTTTCATCCAGATTTCTGCTAGATATTGTTGGTCTAGTAGATTCGTATTTGAATTCTTTATATATCTTCTAGCTATCTTTCACTCTGATGTTTTTGTTAAATTTTATTTGTCATATGGGATACTAATTTGAAGTAAGACATTTCGATTAAAGCAATTATATCATAAAGATATATAACTATCCTTATAAATAAATGATTTTAATGGGTTAATAAGTTTGATTGTATTTTTGTTATTTTCCTGAGAGAGAAATCGGATGGTCTATACTTGAATTGTTATATATTAATATATATTATTGGGGGCAAAGATTAGTGATACTCAACTTAAACTCAGGGGAGCCCAATTCAACACTCAAGTTAATATCTCTTCTTGAGCAACTTGGCTCAAAATAAGCTACCTCAGCGAATTTGAGTTCGGACCTAAATACTAAGACTTTCATAAATTAGCTCGAAAGCCCATTTAGTAGGACCCGTGTCTTGATACTTGTCACCACTCAGTGTTTTACTGAACTCGAACCTAAATACTTAGATTTCCATAACTTAGCTCAGAAGTCTATTTAGTAGGACCTGTGTCATGACCCCTGTCACCATTTAAAATAAGTATTAAGAGGACATGTCACGGGAGTTTGAACACCTGTCATGTTACTAGCAAGACCTACTAAAGAAGCACCTATACGTCATATTATCTAACTACTAAATTTGTAGATAAAGTCAAATGAGTAATCCCTAAAGACCTAATAAACGAGCGCCACATCAGCAGGCACTAGAACTTTGTCTCTTACTAACACTGCTAACATAGTAAACAAAGTTGTCTGGGATTGTTAAAGAAGATCAACATCTGACCTACTGAGCTTAGGGGGACAGAGTTAGACAACCCTTCATCACTCACAAGCTTTAATAACTCAAGCTGACAGTTCTAGAAAGTGACAAATCACCAATATTCCTAGTACTCTAAACGTCAAATGAGGTTTAATGACATTCTTATCTCTTTTAGCAAAGTTGTTCAAAATATCTCTCATGATAGGGATGGTTCTCTAATTATAGTTTGTCACGTGTCGTCCTTGAAGGAAAATCTCCAGGCTGGCACATTTAAAGCTCAAATTTTATCACAAAATTGAAAATGTGGTAAGAGGATTCAAATTTTAAACAACTCTCTAATAGAGAAAACTCCTATTATTCTCTTTATAATTTTCTACATCTCTTTAAAGAACATAAACTTTAGAGAACGTTCACCATACAATAACCACCTGGCTTAGCGTTGGAGGGTAATTGTCAGCCACCCTACTGGCACTAGCCACTGACCTCATGTTTCCTGTGTTCCTCAAGTCCGTTCAGATTAGCCAGCTCTCACTTGGTGTTCAACCCAATCTACTTTCAGCCCTGAATTTGCATTGCTAAAATAAAACTCCAACTTAACTTTTGGCGATGGAAGGCCTAACAAACTCAAACTTTCTTTACACTGGTTTAGATCGGACCCTCTAGATTGAAAATTTGACCCGATCATATATATAAATAATGCCTGCAAATTATGGATAATTGATACATAAAGTCACAAAAATGTGGCAATGAAAAACTAAAAGACTATGGCATAAATAACAAGAATGTGACTAAATTGGAAAGAAAGTGACTTAGTTCGCGTTTGATTGGACTTTTCTCTGGATCAAAAGAATTTTTTAATGTCAAAAATTCTTTTTAAATTTTTTAATAACAGTTAATTACAATTGAAGAAGAGCATTTAAAAATTAAAAAAGTTATTTTATTTATACTTACAAAATTTTAAAATTAAAGCTTTTAAAAATGGAGATTTTTTTTATTTTTTTAATATTTATATATTGACATATATACTATAATAATATTTTCTTAGTTCCATAACATACCTTTAATAAAAATAATTTTATTTAACTAAAAATTTTATTTAAAAAATTCAATCAAACTAATTCTTAGTAAATAATGTGAAAGTGATTTAAAAGTAACGAGACTGTGTTAAAATATCAAGTATTCCCACCATTTGGTAGTGAAAAGTGGCAGATTTCGTCATTTGTTTTTGATAAATTTCTTGTCACCTTTTTGCAATTTTTTCATTACTTCTAATGACCTTATTGTCTCTTTAACCGGTATTTGAATAGAACTAAATTGATCTAAATATTGAATAAAGATAAATATCTAAATCTGAATGACATTTTTTATTTGGGTATAATACTTAAATATAAGAGTTAAGTTATTTATTTTTTAAAACTAAAAATTAGATTTTTACATTCATACTCTTTATATTATTTTAATTAAAAACATAAAACATATATAAAAAATTAATTATATAAATTAATGCTAAAACAATAATCTTGTTCAGGCCGATCTCTCATAACTTAACAATTATCGAGATTTTAAATCTTAATGCTTGAAGGTACATAAAGACTAACACGCAGAGTCAAATAATTTATTCAAAATATAATATTTAAGAAATTAATCTAATGAATGATGTTTTACTTTATGTCATGGGTCCGACACTTGTTATTGACTCAAAAGATTAGTTTATTAGATAATATTGTATACCCACCCTTATATATTCAAGATTCACCCAATTTCTATTCGATGTGAAATGTGACATTCTCATCCACCTAATCACGTGACGTTCTCATCACGGTGTGGTTCAAACTCAAGAACCAACCTGTCTCGTATTGTTCATCTCCCTCCGGGTTAGGGTGCTCACTACCTATGTGACAATCTCTATTGGAGCTTAAAACACATAATTTTTATAACTCACTTGACTCGTATTGTCTATCTTCTTAACGGTATGGAGGACCTACATCCCACATTGTAATTTCTATTAGAATAATTTTAAAGGTCTATATATAAATGAGAATTCGAATTTACTCTGATACCACTTGTCAAAGATCAGACGCTTATCATTGATATAAAAAATTAACCTATTAAATAATATTACATACTCACTTTTATATACTTAAAATTTATCTAATTTTTATTTAATATAAGACGTGACATTTATCATCAGCTGCAGCTGTATTTTATATTTTGTTTTCTCCCTCTCTAAAATTCTTCTTTGTATTGGATAACTCTTCAGAGACTTACACACAAAACTTAAAAATAAAAGTAGTCTTTCAATTCTTAATTCTTTCCGAGTTGCAGCTATTATTTTCTTTTTTCATGTTCTTTAATCATCATCATCACATTAATGAATGGTCATCAAAATGGGTTATTTCATTATTGTATTTGTAAATTTAACATGATCATGATCACTAGTATATATGGAGCAAATATATTGTTGGAAAAATTTAAATTTGATAAATATTTTATATTAGAATAAGCCTCATATACCATAGGTTATAAGTCAAGGTATGTAAAATTATATTGTGCATAAGGATAATTTTTGTTCCTAAAAAATAATATTTTGATATAAATAAGTTTTATGATGGTTTACCTTTAGTATTTAATTACTTGATTCTATAAAGGTGTACTCTTAAATATAGAGTCTTAGAACAATTATTTTTTCACTCTCATTTTTTATAATAAGTGACCTCTAATTATAAATGCTAAATATCTTTTCATTTGAGACATAACTCTTTATATATATATATATATATATATATCTCTTAATTCATAATTATTAAATTAAAAATTTAAATTTAATTAATGATTGAAGATGAACTATTATCTTTTAAAATAAAAAGGTGTCAAAATGATTGTATTATTTCAAATATAAATGAATAGAGGCAATTGCATGGTCATATATAATATGAAAGGAGGTCACTTTCAACTAATATATGTTTGGGCACATATAAAATATTTAACATAAATTATTTCACTTATTATTTGAATAAATTAATTTTGTTGTATAAATTAGAGAATTTATTATTTCTCCTCTTAATAGATTTTTTAACTATTAAAACTTTTTTAGTATTTGATAATATCTAAAGAATTCTATCATTATAATTGTAATAATATAAATTAACTTTTAAGGGGTATAACAATTTTTTTATTTAAAAAGTCAACAATTATATTTATATAATACCAAATAATAATGATGCACTGTGTAAATAATAAACTTAGCATTATATAACATAATTTTAAATAGTTAAATAGTATTGTATAAACAGTAAGTTTACATTGTGCTACAATTAATAATTTTTCTCTATTTGTTAAATTAATATGATGATTGATATTGAATATCTGCATTTTAATAAAAATACAGACATCCATATTAAATAATTATTCATAATATAATGAAGTCTCATGTTATTTTTATTAATTATTTGATAGTACAAATACTAATTGTAATATTTACACAATATATTTTTACTGTTTAGTACTATACAGATATAATTATTGACTTTTAAAATAAAAAACTGTTACACTCTCTAAAATTAATTTATACTGTAATAACAGATTTTTTTTATATAGATATTATCAAATACTAAGGAGTTTTTGGCAGTTAAAGAATCTATTAAGAGGTAAATAGCATTTACCCTATAAAATAATTATATAAATTGTGATATAATATGATCGGTGAATGAATATAAATAAAATTATTGACTCGAAGAAGTGATTCTTCAGATCAATGAGCCTTAAATTTGTTGAGAGAGAATCGAACTTTGGGCCTCGTTTGAACTGGATCAGTAGGTACAGGCTTGGATTCCCTATTTTTCACGAACTAAAGAGTGGGACCTATAATGGCAACACGCACACAAGCTCAAAGGTGGTCTCATCAGAGGGAGTTTCGGCGAAGACGCTCCGATTCTTAAGTCAGAAAAAAGGATTTTTGTTCTTCCACTATAGAAAATGTGGCAAGTAAGGAAGTAAAATCTTTTGGGGGGTACATTTTTCTTTTCTGAAAATTTTTCATCATCCTCTTCATGTTTTCCTCTTTTTTCTTTTATAATAATGATCTTTCAAGGGTTTTTTTTTTTACTTTCAAGGGTTTTTTTGGACTTTCTTCTACAATATTTCTATCTCGCGTCAGATATTTCCTACTGTATTTCTGACATACGCTACATACTTTCGTACTGCCCTCCCTCACATACCTCGAATATCTTTTTCACAAATTTTCTGTCTCTGTTCTTACCCCATGTCAGATGTCACTTTTGATGTGTTAAAGCATATTCCTTGGGTTTGTCTTCACTTGCATTTTTGGTTCAGGTGAGGCTCGTTTTGGTCAGTCAGGGTCAGTACCTGCTCGGTCGTAGTCGCGGTAGGGTCAACATATACCGAACAGGTTTTATCATTTAATTTACTAAGTTCCCTGCGTCTGAGCTAGTTCTGTTGCTCTGACAGGTTTTGGCCTATTGGTCATTGCTTCTGGGCCAGCCTTGATTTAATTCTAGTCCTTTGGGCCTTTCCAACAAGAGGAGGTAAAGGGTTTTCAAGGAGAGTAACAGGGGTCCACCAGTTTCTAGTTTTGATTTATCAGAACTGAAAACTTTATTTTGGTCGGGTTGATTTGCATTGTTACCCAGGCCATCCTGTTGTTTTTGTTGTCGTCATTTTCGTATGTACCGACCACATTTCTTCATTTTGAGCAGCTTTGTGATTAGGTCCGAGTTTTAACAAAGTTAAAAAGAGGGTGAAATTGTTGTGGTGTCATCATGGCGGCTTGAAAAGTCGTTGCCACGTAGTGGCGGTTTCTCCTAAGGGATTTTAAATTTTAATAGTTGGTCTCTTTAAATGTCGCTTCCTTTCCTCTTCTCGAGTGATGTTATCTGATTGGAGTCCCTTAGACCATCCATTTATTTGGATCCAACGGCTTGGGTTGCAACCATTTGAAGAGATGCACCTTTATTGCATCTGGGAACCTGAGGCGTTGCGTCTCTGGTGCCAGGCGTCGTTTCACCTTCCCTGTCGATCTCGTCCATTCATTTTCTTTTATTTTGAACGGCCTAGATCACTTCACTACTACTTATAAATAGTTTCCTTCTCCTCCATTTTGTTCATCTCGTTACACATTTTTGATTTTTTTTTTTGCTTCCTTTCTGCAGTATTACCACTGTTTTCTTTGTTGAACATGCATTCATAATTCGGCAACCTCGTTCTCCGTCATTCCTCATCCTAGTCTCTCTGAGTTCTTTTTTTCTGGTACGTCCTCATATTATCTTATTTTGGACTCTTTTCTTGCTTTCTGTTTGCCTGTACCTGTCTATATCTCGATTTTCTTCCTTTTCTTGTATTTTTTGGTCCTAACGGCCGTCGCCTATTTTGCCATTTTCAGGCATGGTCGATTTCTTAATGTCCTTACCCAGTAAGTTGTGTCATTTAGAAAACACACTATTAATTGATGGCCTTCAGTGTCAATCCAGACTTTTCAATTATAGACATGGCGATTGAGGAAGGGGAACAGTCCCTAGACTTTCCCTTGGTTAGGCGGGTCATGGGAGTTAGAGTGAATGAAGGAGCATCCACCTCTACAGGTGGAGTTCCTTTGTCTGAAGTATCCTTTCACAAGGTCGAAATGATCTCGAGCTCCGGGGAGGACAAAGGTAGTGACCCTAGGATCCTGTGGAGGAGGAGGGCGTGGAGGTAGTGGAGTACGAAATAAATCCCCGATACTGGACCTCTTGCCTCAGCAAGGATGACCTGACCCTTATCAGGCATTCTTACAATATTCCTGAGTCGGTCACCCTCAGGATTTCCTCAGATGAGGATTATTCGAGTAGCCCTTCTGATGGCGAGGTAGCCATTCATGTCAAATTCTTGAGGCTAGGACTTAGGTTTTCCATGCAACAGTACTTTGCTGAGATGTTGGCCTGCTTCGGGATAGCTCCTTCTCAAATAAGCCCGAACTCTTAGAAAGTGCTTGCGGGCCTGTATATTTTGTGGTCTAAGGCAGGGCAGTCCCCTCCCCCACCCTAATTTTTGAGAGTTATGCTACCTGTACAATTTCAAGAGCAATGCCATAAGTCAGAGAGGTTTCTATTAGCTCTCGTTTCATGGCCTTTAGAACCCGATCCTAGGTCGGCCGTCCTCTATGAAGGATTAGAAGGGGGAATGGTTTTTTACTGGGGGAAAGTGGGGTCAAAGGGTCCCCAAGAGGGATGGGGAAGAGTAGGTCATCCCCGCTATCTTTTCTATGGATACAGGTTTTGATCCTTGTATAGTGAATTGGACTTAAAAGTGATTGGCTCGACTCGATTGACTTTTCTTTGCTTGCCTTTCTTTTTTACAGTTACCTAGGCGACCGATGTAGAAGTTTTCGAGCAGGCTCTCACTCAGATCGACGCTTCACTCTAACACATTTGCCAGATTTAGGAGTTGATATCCCTTTCTAGCTTTGTCGAATCGGGATTAGTTCCATCTGTTCCGTCTCTTCCTCGAACCCAAAGTAAGTTTCCATCTTCCTTTACTTTCTCCTCCATTTGTCCCATTTTTTATTCTTACGTTAATGCAAAATTCAAGAATGTCTGAACAAGGTGGCGGCGAGAGGAGGAAGAGGAGCCGAACTGAAGGCTTTTCCTCTGATGGAAGGGGGCCTTTAAACCCGACAGTATTATGGGAATGTTGTTCGGTTCCAGAAGGGGCCGTAGGAGGGGGCCTTCCCAGGGGAGGTCGTCTTCACCGTCTGCTAGTGATCGGACCCATGAGGACAGAGCTTCCTGAGGTTTGACTGTCCGAGAAAGGGGTTCTATCGAAACTCTGCCGTAGGATTCTCTTTCCATTGAAATGCTGAGTAGAGGATAGGGTCCCTCTGTTCGTCCCACAACCCAGGCAACATTAGTTAGATGGGCCGCATCTTAGTCCAGCTCTCTAAGGTGGGAAGGGCGGTCTTCTCTCTAGGGGCCATCTCGAGTGTCCTTGTCATGCCCCAGACCCAAAAGATCGGACACATGACATAATTTACACTCATTCAATATTATTTAAACATTCATTTCAATTTTATTTTTAGAATTATAATAATTGAATTATGACTAGGGTAATTAGTAAACCGAAGATACGCAGAGTTTTCTCAGAGATTAACACTCTACTACATCACCAATAGCAACTTTGTTATCGGAAGCCCAGAATATATTCATTGTAAATTCTTACTTAAAATCAACCCATAACCACACTTGGTGAAACTTAAACCAAATACAACCATACACAATAAAATAATACATAAGTATTTATTCAATAGGGACAAATCAAATATCTTAAACTATGTGTCCACAAATGAAACACTTAGCAACCTAGCAACTTAGGGAACCCAAAGGACAGCAAGAGCCTTACCAAATTCGCTAAATACACATATACCTTATTTACCTGAAATCACCATAAACTATAATGAGTATAAAACTAAGTAAGCATACTAGTTTTTCATATATCAAAATACAAATACATATATGTACACAATGCATGTGTATGATATGCTGTGATAAATCAAAATCAAAATCATAATCTTATCAAATCACATGTTAGGTAAGCTCTTACACATTCTTTCAAAACATATAATAGGAATACCACCACTCAACTACTACTTAGTAGCACTTTCATATCACATATCACATAATGAGCTAAATGTCACTCGTAAGTGACATACCGTATGAGAGGAATAGTACAAGTGAGGTTTAAATTACATATATATAATGCTCATGCCCGAAGGTAAGAGCCAAACCCTTACCCTGATCATCGGTGAGTTCTCTCATATGCACCAATACGCCACCACACGAATGTGATGACGCAATCTTCCTTAGGTACGAATAAGATCTTCCCTACATACAGAACACATAACATATACTAATCCCGAAGAAAAGGCCACACATAAAGGCTCTACAAATCACATAAGGTGACTGCTAAGTAAATAGTGAGTTCAAGCATCTTCAAAACACAAAACGTATCTCATGGACATTTTTCACTTCAAAAGCTTTCTTTGATAAATACATTTCATTTTGAAAGCTCACTTTCATAAACACATGTATCTCCATGCTCAATGTCAATGCTCACATTCATAAACATATTTCTTTCACATTTCATATCAAATATACTTTGACATAATATAAATATATTTCTAAGCATATTTACAAAATCATACATAGACAATTACTATGCTTATTGTGATTTCACTAAAAGACTAGTATACTTACCTCTTAGTACTTTCGGCTACAAGGCTTAATTCTCCTTAACCTATCAATAGAGATTAATTCTTTTATAAGCCTCAACATTCACACAAAATACTTTAAATAGCTTATAAAATTACACATATTGCACTTATCACGTCGAATTAGTCTAATTACTTGATTTCTCAAAACCTATCATTCTAACCACTTACACTTAACAATATTTTCTTATACATCAAATGATGTCCAATTACTTCAAAATCAGAATATATCTTTCTTCACTCATATATCTTTCTTATATATAAATATTATATCATAATTTCTACACATTTCATTTCATAAACACTATCATATCCATACTATTATTCTGGCGGGATCAAGATATTTACTGAATAGTATTCAGTCTCGTAATTTTATAAAATCAGATACTAATTTGAAAATTACAAAACTATCACAAAATTACTCGTGACACATATATCAATCCATGATAAATATTTCACTTAAAATCTCTGTCAAAAGTATTTTAAAACTATTTTATTTCATAGCTTTAAAAATATGTTAATCAAATACTGCAATAAGCTGACACTTTTTATAAACTCATAACAATTTAAATACATTGATCTAAATTCTCAATTCTGAGTATATCATATTAGACATATAAACTTATCATATTTCATAAATTCGTAATTTTTAAAGATTATTAAGCAGATAAAAAATTATTTGTCACTGTATCATACTGTTAACACAAGAAATTTCTAAAATTTCAGTGTCATTTTAGTAAATTCACTACAAATTCAATTTCTGGAATTTTCAATCTATTTCAAGTCTCAAATGATTATAAACATGTCTAATTTTATATACTCAAAATTTAAAACCAGAATCGAATCACAACAATTTATAAAATTCTTGGATCAAGAGACTATCAAGTAGAAATTCTACAATTCATCATGATTTATCAAGCTATCTACATAGATCATCATCAATTCTCGCAATATCTTACGAAATACACATCAAATCCTCAATTTTACATATTTCTAAAAATCAAAACTTAAAAGAATTAATTAATTTAACACCAAGAAACTAAGAAAGGGTTATAATATATCTCTTAAAACTTAAATTCTAACTTTTTGTTTTTTCTTCTTCTTCTTTTTCTCTCCCATTTCTTTCTCTCTTTTCTCACTCTAAAAGATGTAGCTCGACCAAAATGAGTGAATTAGGGTTTTAAAAGTGTATTTTTATATTGAGAGGCTAATTTTTGATATTTACAAATTAGCTCATAAAATTTTTAAAGTATTACAATTTGGTCCTTAAAATAAATCTAAAGTCTTGTAAATAAACCCAATACTAATAGTATGTCTTTAACTTATACAAACACTACTAATAAAAATATATAAATCAAGTATCACCCACATACAAATAAAATATGTATATTTATATATATATATAAATAAATACTTATTCTTACCGGTTATTGATACTAGTTACTACAGTACTCCTCTATGTTGGCCCCAGAGGCCAGAGAGGACTTGGGCTTCCTGCTTCCATACATGAGGGACCTGGAAAGGTATGTGACCCTCACCTGGGTGGGTCAAATGTCCTCCCTGGACCCCGCCATGGGGTTCAATGTTGCGCTGGGATTGGCTTTTGATGTAAGTCACCTAACACTTGGATTGTTTCTCTTTTGAGTTGTGCTTGCTCTGACTTTATTTTTTTTGTAAAGTGTATTTTTATACTAAGAGACTAATTTTTTATATTTATGAATTAGCCCCTAAAATTTTTAAAGTATTACAATTTGGTCCTTAAAATAAATCTAAAGTCTTGTAAATAAACCCAATACTAATAGTATGTCTTTAACTTATACAAACACTACTAATAAAAATATATAAATCAAGTATCACCCACATACAAATAAAATATGTATATTTATATATATATATAAATAAATACTTATTCTTACCGGTTATTGATACTGGTTACTTCAGTCCTCCTCTATGTTGGCCCCAGAGGCTAGGGAGGACTTGGGCTTCTTACTCCCATACATGAAGGAGCTGGAGAGGTATGTGACCCTCACCTGGGTGGGTCAAACATCCTCCTTGGACCCCGCCACGGATTCAATGTTGCACTGGGATTGGCTCTCGATGTAAGTCACCTAACACCTGAATTGTTTCTCTTTTGAGCTGTGCTTGCTCTGACTTCATTTTTTTTGTAGTCTGTTTTCCTCCTATCCTGATTTCGAGCCGAGATCCTGGGTTGCGCGACCCGTGCTCAAAAAGCAGAGGATGATCTTGCTTGATCACGGGCTGAAACTCTACGTGTGAGAAAGATCATCGAGCAGGAGAGAAAAATGGCTGATGAGGCAGGGGCCAAACTTGAGGAGATGATGACCGCCCGGGGCCAAGGCGGAGAGCAGATTGTTTGAGCTCGAACACTAGAAACGGTTGGTCGAACAGACGATGACGAATAATTTAGCAGTGGCAGGGGTTAGAATTGGTGAGCTGACGCGCCAAAATGAAGAACTTAAAGCGCAGCTCGGTGCCACCCAAAAGGAGAAGGAGTTAGTAGAGCAGAGTCGGTCCTCTCTGATGGCCCAACTTGAGCAATAGCGCAATCAGTGATTGACTAGTCATGAGGAGGGCTTTCTTCAAGGCTCGATGGAAAGATTTCAAAGGTCCATCGCCCTTTTTGAGGCGCACTACCCCGAGATTGACCTCTAATAGCTGTGGTCCTTAGCTATTGTAGGCTCTTTCCATGAAGGGAAGACTTCCGGTGCCCATGATGATGACCCATTGGTGCCTGCTAACGCTAATGGCGACGAGCCCCTTTTGGCCGATGTGCCCACCCTTTCTAAAAGTGCTGTTGTTGTGAGTGGTGCTGAGGTTACCTCTCTTGCCGACCAAGGACAGATCAACGGCACTGCCACCATTGAGCCACAGGGGATCGTAGATGTTCCGGATGACTCATCTACTGCTGCAATTCCTCCAGTCGACTTGGATACGCATGATTCCACTCCTGCTACTTGAGTGGATCATTCCTCCACAACCGTTTTCTCTACAGTTGTTTTTCCACAGTGGTGTTTTTTTTTTGTTTGGCGTTTATTCATTTTGTTTGTTTCTTCTTTTTTTTTGGTTTCCTGATGTACTCAAATCTTCAATGAATGGATTATTTTCTTTTTCAATATGTGCTCGTTCTCTTTTACTTGCTCTGGATAGATTCTTCTCTTTATAGTACGGTTCGCTGAGATAGCCGAACCGCTTATAAAATATACTTTTCAAGTAAAACCGTTAAGGGTAATTGTCATTTTCGACTAATATTTTATGAATGAGAATAGACTTATAATAAAGATGGACTGACTAGTCTCCTAAACAGCTTTAGTCAGGACCGACTAGTAGTTAATTGCTTTAAACTCATGGGCCGAATAGCTTTTCATAGTCGACACAGTTGAGTAGGTGCTTTTACTTGGTCTGCATTTTTAGGAGTAATTTGAAGTAGAAGCTACTTAGGGCATTTTGTAGCGGTGCCCTATTCAGTTAAGTAGTTGGGTCACTTCCAGTGGGCATCGGTCGTTAGTGCAACCCAAAGCGGGTAGCCCGAGCCGAGTTCAAGTACAGTCCAATACTCTCGAGGGATCATCTCGGTATAATAACAATGAACAGCATGTCATGGGTTATATGGAAAGGCCACAGTAATACCGTGGAAAAACCAAGGTCCAACCCTCTTCAATGGGCTCCACGGTGTAACCCGTGGTAATTCTGTGAAAGTGCCACAGCACTCACCCCACTGAGCCGTCCAGGTCTTCAATACTCTGGAAGGAGTGTCTTAGTGTAATAACGCTGAACAGCGTGTCATAAGTTCTGTGGAAAGGTCACAATGATACTATAGAAAAGCCATGCTCCAACCTTCTTCAATAGGTGCCACGGTGTAACTCATGGTAATGTTGTGAAAGTGCCACAACCCTCATCCCACCAAGCCATCCAGGTGTAATTCTACAAAAAGAAAGTCGAACCAGTCATAACAAATTACTTCGCGAGCGTCGAGCCAGTGATGGTGAAAATAGAACAAAGGTCGAACCGATCACGGTGAATCACTCCCCGAGCGTTGAGCTGGTGATTGTGAAAATAAAACAAAGGTCGAACTGAATCGCTCCCTGAGCGTCGAGCCGGTGATGATGAAATAAAACAAAGGTCGAACCGAATCGCTCCCCGAGCATCAAGTCGGTGATAGTGAAAATAGAACAAAGGTCGAACTGATCACTGCGAATCGCTTTGTGAGCGTCGAGCTGGTAATGGTGAAAATAGAACAAAGGTCGAACTGATAACAGCGAATCGCTCCCCAAGCTTCGAACCGGTGATGGTGAAAATATTCCTTGAGATACGGTGATGCCATGTCAAAAAAAGAGGATGTCTTTGTGATGATGGCATTGTACAGATCCTAATATGGGACGCTGTATTCTATTTTGGGTGGCTCAATGCAAAACCTTTTGTCAAATAATCCGAGTGCAGCTGCTTTAGCAGCTTATTTCGTGTTTTTGTCAATTTGCTCCTTGCCAATGTGCATACAACAAGAAGAAAAGAAATGAGTTTTCATTTAAATACGATGTTTATATAAGGAGAGGTTACAAACAAAAGCTTAGAGATAGTATTTTCTTAGCAGTTCGGCGTTCCATGGTTTCCCGATGGCTCTCCCGTCTATTTCTTCGAGTTCGTACACCCTTCCTACACACTTGAGGATCCTGTACGGCCCTTTCCAGGTAGGACCCAAGACTCTGTCTACCGGGTTCTTTGTGTTGAGCACCACCCATCGTAGCGCTAGGTCTCCCTCTTCGAAACTTCGGACTCTGACCTTCCTGTTGTTGTATTTGGCCACTTTTTACTGGTAGGCTGCTGCTCAGATCTGGTCCTGGTCCCGAAGCTGTTCGATCGAGTCCAACCCCCCTTTCATCAGGTTGTTGATTATTTCTAAAAAGTTTAGTACCCAGTAGGGTGGGGTTCCAATTTCTGCGGGGATCACCACTTTACTTCCGAAGGCTAAGAAGAACAGTGTCTCATCGATAGCTGTCTTGCTAGTTGTTCGGAGTGCCTATAGTACTTCTGGTAGCTCTTCTACTCATACTCCCTTTCTTTTCACCAGCTTCTTCTTGAGGAGCTTTGTGATCAACTTATTGGAGGATTCGACCTAGCCGTTAGTTTTGAGGTACACTAGGGAGGTGAACGATAGTCTTACTCCCAGTTGCTCATAGAATTGCTTAAAGTTGTTATTGTTAAACTATTTTTCGTGGTTCGTGATGATAGAGTGAGGGATGCCGCACCGACAGATCATATTCTTTCATACAAAATCACAGACATTCATCTCTGTGATCTTTGATAGTAGCTCGGCCTCGATCCACTTTGTGAAAAAGTTGACCGCCACGACCACATACTTGCATGACCCCTTGTCTCAGGAGAGTGGCTCGATCAAGTCGAGCCCCCACTGAGCGAATAGCCACAGCTCGCTTATTGTAGCCAGCTCTCTTGCGGGTGTTTGAATCTTATCTGCGAATTTCTGGCATCTGTCGCAGCGCTGAACGAAATGTTTAGTGTCATGAAGGATCATGGGCCAATACTAACCAATTCGAAAAACTTTATGGGCCAAAGCTTCCCTCCCCGAATAATTGTCGCACACCCCTTCGTAGAGTTCCCTTAAGACTCGTTCTACCTTTGCGGGGTTCAGGCACCTTATGTAGGGGTGAGAGAAATCCCTCCGGTACAATATCCCTTCAATCACCGAATATCTTGAGGCCTGGTATTTAATTCTTCGGGCTCTCTTTTTATCGCCTGGAACCATTTCGTTTAAGATGTATCTTTGATAGGGTTCATCCAGCTCGGCGTTGATTCTATTTGCGTGATCTACTCACCTTCCTAGGTACTTGATCCTTTCCTTTTTTCTTGATGGCTTGAAAAAAGGTGAAGCATTTATCGGTGACTTTAGAGATGAATTTGTTTAGTACCGTAATTCTGCCAGTTAGTCGCTGGATCTCCTTCACTGTACTTGAGAATTTCATTTCTAAGATAGCTCGGATTTTATCTGGATTGGCTTCTATTCCCCGTTGGCTCACCATAAAGCCCAGGAATTCTCTGAATTTTACTCTGAAGACGCACTTCTCAGGGTTTAGGTTCATTCCGTTCTCTCTTAGTACCATGAAGGCTTCCTTGAGGTCGACCATGTGGTCGGCCATTTTTATTAACTTTGCTATCATGTCATCCATGTATACTTCTATATTTTTACCAATTAGTCCTCTGAAAGGCTTGTTTATTAACCTTTGATAGATGACTCCTATATATTTTAATCCAAACGGTATCACCGGGATCTGATTATTGCCAGAAAAGGCGTCCATAAAACTCAATAACTCATACACTACCGTTGTGTCCACTAGTTGGTCGATCTTGGGGAGTGGGAAGCTGTCTTTGGGGAACACCTTATTCAGATCAGTGAAGTCAACACACATCCTCAACTTTTCACTTGCCTTCTTTACCATTACTACTTGGACAACCATTCCGGGTAGTGAACCTTCCTGATGAATTGGGCCGCCAGCAATTTTTTCACCTCTTCCGCTACAGCTCCGTTTCTCTCTCGATTAAAATTCTTCTTTTTTGCTTGACCGGTCGAGACGTAGGGCAGACAGTCAAATTATGGGCGGCCAGCCTTGGGTCAATTATGGGCATATCTTGGTGAGACCAGGTAAAGATGTTCGAGAACTCTTGAATCAAACGGGTCAACTCTTGCTCGACTCCTGGCCCTAACTGGATCCCCATCCTGACCACTTTCCCTGGTTCCCCGACCTTGACCTGAAGTTCTTTCATCTCCTCTGCTGGCTATGGGGATTTGAGGATTTTCTCACTTGGATCAATGGCGGAAATACAAAATGCCCTTTTTTCCATGACTGCGTAACAGCTCCTCGTCGTTTTTTGATCTCCCGATGCTACCTCGATCCTTTCTCCCGCGGGAAATTTTAGCTTCAGTTAATGGATGGATAGGACTGCATTAGTATTCACCATGAATGGTCGCCCGATGAGGACTCTATACGAGAATGGACGGTCTACCACCATGAACCTGGTCATCACTGTCTTCTTATAGGGCCTACCTCTGATGGTAAAGGGGAGGGTTACCACTCCGATTGGCATCACACAGCTTTCCCCGAATCCTTGTAGCGCTGTTTGGGTTTTCCCTACGTGGAGGTTCTTGATTTTCAAATCATCCAGGGTTTTCTTAAAAATTATGTCGACCGAGCTGCTCGAGTCGACGAACACCCTATTTATTCCCTCTCTAGCTACCACTACTTCAATTATGAGCGCGTCATCGTAGGGATAATTGAGCCCTTGAGCATCTTCCTCCCTGAACATAATCGACACTTCTTATAGTAGCCTTGACTTCTTGGTTAAATGGGTGTTGCACATGACTTGGTGTGCTACCATTGAGTAGTTCTTTTGTTGCTTATTCAAGTCTCCTGCTAGCGTGGGTCCTCTTGAAATAATTGCCACAGAGTTAGTGTTCGAGGTACCAACCGGACTGGTGGTCGTTGTCTTCTGATTTGCTTGGAATTCCTACAGGTAGCCATTCCTTATCAGGTGGTCGACCCGTTTTCTTAGCTCGATGTATTCTCTAGTTGTGTGCCCAGGACCCCTATGCATGTCGCACCATTTCTTAGGATCAGTTCACCTTTCCGCTCCCTTATTTTTAAAATTTCTCTGCAACAATTTTCTATCCTGGATAGCCTCGTAGAAATCTTTGAGTGGCACGACTAGGGGTATAAAATCCTCAACCCGTGCCACTCTTTTCCCCATACCCGATGGTTCTTCTCTTCTCAAATTCTGGGTTGCCCCCAAGGGGCCACCTATTCAGAAATGGTCCCTGTTTTCCCCATAGTCCAAAGATTTGTTGTTTGGCACGTTGTTTCTGTTATCTAGAACATAGCGCCAGTTTGCAAAATTTCTTCCCTGTGGGGGGCAGTATTCGCCCTCCATCTTCTGATATTTCAGCGAAGGGAGCGAGGCTCTCTCCCTCCCCTTGTGTCTTGCTTCCCCATACGGCCGCGTCTTTCCTCGAGGTGGTTCAACCAATGATCTTTTAGCTTTCTCACCTTCCTTTATCGACATGTATTTTGGGGCTTTATTGTACGCTCCCGCGTAGCTTGTGGTACCATTTTCTGTTAAGTGGTACCAAAATTGATTCAGTCGTAACCTCGCCTTTAGGGTGATGGGCTGGTTGAACGCCCTCAGTGCTATCACTTCTTTGTGGAACCTTCGAATATAGTCCCTTAGGTTTTTTCTTGACCCTGCCTGATCTACTTCAGTTGTTTCAGGTCTTTAGATACTTCGCATGAGCCCAAAAAATGTTGGGCGAATTTTTCGGTCAGCTCATTATATGAGGTAATGCTGCGCTATTTTAGCCCCTTGTACCAGAGCAACGCCGGTCCTTCCAAGTTCATGTGAAAGAGCTGACACATTTAGTCCTACTATGGATAGCAGGTCGGTGACCTGATCTACGAAATGATTAGGGTCAGTGACCTCCTTGTAGGTGGGCAAATTGGGGAGTTGAAACATGCCCGAGAGCTCCATATCTCTCACCTTGTTGATTAGTGGCGACCTTCTCTCCCTTTCCGTTCTCTTCTTAAGAGGCTGGTCCTTCTCCCTTCTTTCGGCCAAGAGACTTTCCAACTTTCCTTCCAAACTGCGAACCTTGCTCTCAAGGCCCAGTTCTCTTTATTAATGTTGTCGCGGCTCTGTTAGCGGCTCTTTCTCCACCGACGGCTCCAGCCCTCTTGGCTCTATCTCTCCCATTTCTGGGGTCGCCTGACTTGGCCTATTTATCTTGGTCAAATTATACGGAGTCTCCGGTACTTCCATTTGCTCTACCTGTCTTCGAATCTCCTCCTGAGATTCCCTCCCACGATTTCTGGCTCTCAATCGCTTGTCCCTAATTAACTCAGTCATAAGTTGCCTTAGTTCCTCTCTTTCCTCCCTCAAGGTTCTCAACTCTGCCCTTATTTCAGAGTGCAGAGAGCTTTTTGTTCGAGAGAGAGGTTGGTTTAGGTTTCGCTCTTCAGCAATGTGATTTCTGTTGGCGGACGATCGATCGGCCATTTTGGAACGTTGCTTCTCCCGACAAAGCTTTTTGTTTGGTTTCTACAGACGACGCCAAAACTGTTGACCCAAAGAAGTGGTTCTTCGTATCAACGAGCCTTAATTTTATTGAGGGGGAATCAAACTTTGGGCCTCGTCTAGACTGGATCGGTGGGTACAGGCTTGAATTCCCTATTTTTTGTGAATTGAAGAGTAGGACCTACTATGGCAACACGCACACAAGCTCAAAGGTGGTCTCACTAGGGGGAGAGGGTTCTAGTGAAGACGCTTCGATGCTTAAGTTAGAAAAAAAGATTTTTGTTCTCTCATTATAGAAAATGTGGCAAGTAAAGAAGTAAAATCTTTTGGGGAGTACCTTTTTCTCTCTCTTTTTCTTTTTTGAAAATTTTGCATCATCCTCTTCATATTTCCTTCTTTTTTCTTTTATAATGATAACCTTTTAGAAATTTTTTTGGACTTTCTTCTGCAGTATTTATGTCTCACACCGGATATTTCCTATTATACTTCTGACACACGTTAGATACTTTCATACTGCCCTCCCTAACATACGCCGAATATTTTTTCCATAAATTTTTTTGTCTTCTTTCTTACCCCATGTCAGATGTCACTTCCGATATGTTAAAGCATATTCCTTGAATCTGTCTCCACCGACATTTTTAGTTCAGGTGAGACTCATTTTGATTGGTCAGGGTCGGTACCTACTCGGCCATAATCACAATAGGATCAACATATACTGAATAGGTTTTATTATTTAACGGACCAAGTTCCCTGCGTCCAAACTGATTTTATTGCTCTGATGGGTTTTGGTCTATTGGTCATTGCTCCTGGATCTGTCTTAGTTAAATTCTAGGCCCTTGGACCTTTCCAACAAAAAGAGAAGAGAGTTTTTAAGAAAAGAAACAAAAATAATATAATATAATTTTAATTAAATATATTATGCCAAGTTGAATAATATAAATAAATTTATACCATTTAATTTATATAAACCCCATGCTCCAATTCTCCAAGCGTTTATAAGTTACAACACAAAGGAATCAAGGTCACACTAGTCACTACTTACACCATCACCAAATCCATACACACAGCTTCATCGAGCTCTATTGCACTCGAGACAATCTTCGATCGATGGCTATGACGAAGGTGGCAAAACACAGGCAGAGAGCACTGATCATTGATGCTTACTTGGAGAGATTTTGGCAAGTTGGTCCGGAAACTTTTGTTGAGCTTACTGAGAAGATGGGTGCCTCAGGTTGTCCTTTGGATTGTATCGAATATGATTATTTTTTGCCTTGGGGTCTTGATGTGGCCAAAAAAAAAGTTTGGATCGGTTGGAGCATATATTAATATGTGAATGAGGTGTTGTTCCTATATATGTAATCGATGCTGGCAACCTAATTTATCGAGTAGAATAAGTTAGTGTGAATATAATAAAATTAGTTACGTTTGTTTATAAAGTTGAGATATAAATTCTTATCTTATATTATTATAAATTTACTACATAAATGTGAACAAAGAGTGCAAGTTAAAAATTAATAATACTAAGTTTATAATGTTTGGATACAAATTTTGTACCATAATTGATACAACACCAATGACCGACATATGTTGAGCAATAATTATCTTTATTTTTCTATCGTTCTTATGATAATGATTAGCTTTTATTATTGACTCACACAAGAGCAGAGAGTGCTAATCGGATTGACAACTTTTTTTGTGATATTTACCCAAATCAAAAGTTTGAATTTGCATGAGGCAGTTTGTTGATGTGTGTGTATTGTACATTAAAAAAAAAAATTTATTGACTCACACATTAAGGTATAAATTTTATATGCTAACTTTATATATATATATATATATAACATTGCATAAATTATTAAATTTTTTTTTTGTGAAAAATAAATTAGGTGCTACATGGAACTAAGTGCTATGAGAAGCTGCACTAATTTAAGCTCGTCACAAACAAATATTAACCTTTTTTTCTTAAAAAAAATAATTTCTACATAATTATGCCATAATAAGTTATGTATTAAAAATAATGATAATATAGTAATATAATGGTTAAGCTAGAGAATATGAAATGATAAGATAAATTCTTCATAAAAGAAAATTTGATAAAATAAAGGATAAATGTCATATACCTCAAATTTATAGTTTAAAAGATAATTTTACTCCAATAAAAATTTTAATATTTAATTTTATTTCAATTCATCAATTTTTTTTATTAATTTGAATGAAAATATTGTTCTGAACATATAATTACTAATTTAGTTAACTAAATTTTCACTTACTATTTATTTAGATAAATTATTATTTTAATTTCTAACCATCTAAATTGATGACAAAATTTAATGAATTAAAATAAAATTAAATATTATAATTTTATTAGAATAAAATTATCATTTAATTCATAAATTAAAGACAAAAATAACCTTTATCCAAAGATAAAATAATTTACCATCACATATGATACTATAAATATAATTTCATCACACAAAAGTCTTGCATCTGCGGCCTCGTGTTGTTGAAAAAAGCAACAAGAGAGAGCTGAATTTAGGTTTAAAGAGTCAATGTGTGCTCCACCTAAAGATTATCTTGATAGCCCAATGCATACATTCACCTTTGCATACGTATTCAATGACTACAAATGCAAAGGGAAAATAATAATAAAAAAATCTAGTGTCATCTGAAATGCTGCCTAACTTGTTGATTTTTGGATCAGTCAGGCCTGTTCATGCAAATTTATTATATTATTTTAAAATTTTTCTGCCCAACTTGTTGATTTTTGGATCAGTCTGGCCTGTCCATGCAAATTTTTCTTCGCCCGCTAGTTGTAGGTCACATCAGCTATTTTGGACAAAGAGCCGAAAGAATGAGTTGATTTGTTCGAAGTTGCATTTGGTTTTACTTCTTCTACTGAACCATATAGGAATCAGTCTACAGAGTCGGATTTAACTTACAAATACCACATATTTCTTCACAAATTTTTATCACATATCTGAAGAAAAATGGAGGACAATAAAAAGAGATCATGCTGCAAAGCTCACTCTTTGGTCTTAGCCTATCCAACACAAGGCCATTTAAACCCCATGTTCCAATTCTCCAAGCGCTTACAACACAAAGGAATCAAGGTCACACTAGTCACTACTTACTTCATCTCCAAATCCATTCACAGAGATTCATCTAGCTTCATTGATCTAGAGACGATCTCTGATGGCTACGACGAAGGTGGCAAAGCACAGGCAGAAAGCATTGATGCTTATGTGGAGAGATTTAAGCAGGTTGGTCCGCAAACTCTTATTGAGCTCGTTGAAAAGACGAATGCCTCGGGTTGTCCTGTGGATTGTATTGTATATGATTCATTTTTGCCTTGGGGTCTTGATGTGGCAAAAAAGTTTGGATTGGTTGGAGCTGCGTTTCTCACTCAATCTTGTGCCGTTGACAGCATATATTACCATGTGAATGAGGGATTGATCAAACTTCCGCTTACTGGCCATGAAGTTTTGCTGCCTGGGTTACCGCCATTTGAGTCTCAGGACATGCCTTCTTTCCTTCACGATTTTGGGTCAAATCCTGCTGTGTTTGATATGGCAGTGACAAAACAATTTTCTGATATTGTAAAAGCTGATTGGGTTCTTTGCAATTCGTTTTATGAGTTGGAGGAAGAGGTAATTAAATGGGTAACATTTTTTTTTAACATTAATTGAATTTTAAGCCATTAGATTTTCAAATGGATTAATTTCGTGCAGGTAGCTGAAGTGCTGAAGAAGCTGTGGTCATTGAGGACAATTGGACCAACGATACCATCTATGTACCTGGATAAGCAGCTTGAAGATGATAAAAACTACGGTTTCAGCATTTTCAAGCCAAATATTGATGCTTGCATGAACTGGTTGAACGATCGAGCAAAAAGGTCAGTTGTTTATGTGTCTTTAGGGAGTGTGGTGGAAGCAAAAGCAGACCAAATGGAAGAATTAGCTTGGGGTCTAAAAGAAAGTGACAAATATTTCTTGTGGGTAGTAAGAGCATCCGAACAGCCTAAGCTTCCTAAAAACTTTGCGGACGAGACATCTCAGAAAGGGTTAGTGGTGAATTGGTGTCCGCAATTAGAAGTTTTGGCCCATGGAGCAACGGGATGCTTTGTCACACATTGTGGCTGGAACTCTACATTGGAAGCTCTAAGTTTAGGAGTTCCAATGGTGGCAATGCCACAGTGGTCAGACCAAAGTACTAATGCTAAGTGTGTTATGGATGTGTGGAAAATTGGACTTAAAGCTGCAGCTGATGAGAAAGGAATTGTCAAAAGAGAAGCAATTGAAAATTGCGTAAGGGAAATATTGGAGGGCGAGAGAGGGAAAGAGATCAAAAGCAATGCAGATAAATGGAGTAGATTGGCCAAAGAGGCCATGGCTGATGGTGGAAGTTCCGATGTAAATATTAATGAATTTGTTGCCCACTTGGTTCACTCGAAAAGCTGTACATGATTTTGTTCTTGTACAATTTTTATCCTGCACTTGGGAGTGTTGAATTATTTTACTTGATACCAGATATATACTTTGAGAAATAGAATAATTATCGGATATATACTTTGAGAAATAGAATAATTATAGACCCTTGTGCATCTTTGAAAGGACTAAGGATCATTTTTGTAAAAAGATATTCCTCTTAATTAATTTTTAAATGATTATTTTTAAAAAAGGGTTTAGAAACATATATATATATATAGTAAAATATTTATAAGATTTTAAATATTATATAATTTAAAGGAGTTCAGATTTAATTTAAAAAAATTTAGATCAATGCTAAAAGTTAGCGACGTTGAGAATTATAAATGTTAAGAGTTAACAGATTTTAAAAGTTAACAAAATTTAAAGAGTTAGAACATTGTTAGAGATGGGACAAAAACCTGAGAATATATTGACAATTATATGATTGTAAAGAGTTGCAAATACTACTAGAAAATGTCATTGTGTAAGTATGTTTTCAAACTTTATGTTCCTGATCTATTTTCACTAATGCGAGTCTGTTGGTGAAGACCTTATCATATATAAATTAATGTATGTCTATTTTTGGATGGTCTAAATAATTAATCTTAGCAGACCATGAACTTAGTGGAAGCTTGTATAGGCATACGAGTATTTAATGAGTATTAGGTATTGAATAGACTCAATAAGGACATCCAAAGAACATCCCATAAAGTCTTCAATGACGAGTCTTCTCGAGTTGAGTAGTATTTATTGTCCTTTAACCTGAGAACCACGGTAAACTTATGAGTGATCCACCGTACTTACGTTCTATACATGTTGGAGACATTTTATGATTTAATAGCTGAGTGTCGTTGGGTTCGGCCCGATGCTCATGGAATCTAGTATATAGATATAGGATCCATGAGCTTATATTGGTGAGTTGTATATTCTAATGCTCCGATATTATATTTTAAGAAGTCTTGTAACTACAAACATAAAATCGGAGAAATAATTTCCCTTGGGATAAATAATATCGTAAAATTATTTGTGTATATTATTTATGGAAATACGAATTTAAAGATAAGTTCACTGTTAAGCGTATAGAAACTTGATGATGATAATACGAATTTAAAAATAAGTTCACTGTTAAGCATATAGAGACTTGATGATGATGATTTATATCTTCGCTCTTTCAAGATATAAATGACGGATGGACTATACGAATATATATTAATTTCAACTTGTATTCAATGCGTCGTTCTATAATTTCTATAATGTGAGTGTGGGACATCATTTACAGATTTATAGAAAAAAATTTGTAAAATTAATGAGTGTGAACTTAAAAAAATGTACTCATTGAATATTAGAATAACACATCGAATTAAATAGTTAAATTTTAAAAATAAAAATTATTTTAAGATCTTTAGAGAAATTGCTGAACTTAAGTGTTAAGTTTAAAAATAATTAATAATTAATTATTATTAATTAATATACTTTGATAAGTGTGAAATATTTAAGCCACTCGGCACAATTTGTGAACAAAAACAAGAAGCCATTTGCGAGTAATGGTATCTGATGCCTTATATATTTAACAAATGGCAAATCAAATTGCCACCATTACTTAGCTTAAAGACACGTCTTTGAAAGTCAAAGACGTGCTAATTGCAAAATGATTTTTGCAATGCTTAATATGACTAAACTAAATAAAAGTGTTTTATATTACAAATTGTTTGCAATATAAAAGGCCTTTATGATTAACACATTCGGCAATGAAGAAAGAAATAAATTGCAACGTGTTTGCAATTGGCGTGTGAGTTTAAGTGTTAGACAAGTGTTGGGATAATAAGAGAAACTTATTATTTTTGTTAAGCATTCGGCCACCACTTAAGTGTGGGGAAATTCTTCTATTTGACCACTTAATCTTATTATTCAACAAAAAAACCTTTCCTATTTGACCTTTTTCACTTAAGCTGTAATTTTTTTTAAAATTTTATAATTATTTTTATAATTTAATTATTTATGCAAATAATTAATTTTAATAATTTTTAAAAAAAATAAATTTTAATTAAATTTATTTATTAAACTAATTAATTATAATAAATTAAAAAAAATATATTTTTGTAAATTATACAAATAAGAGTAAAATGGGTAAAGTATTATATTTTTTATTACAAAAATTTTAAAAATTTAATTGTGATCAAACACCAATTTTTTGTTGAAAGACACATGTCCTTTTATGTAAATAATATATACATATATATATTATTGCAAATGTTGCAATATAAAAAGGGCAGTGTGGCATTCGAGTGTGTAGTGTGTCAATTGTAAAGGTTACAATTGCAATTCCTTTGTTAATGACTAAGGATTAGTCAAAAAGGAAAAAAAAGTTAGAGAGACAAAATATATATTTGACCATTTAAAAAGAAATCTATTGCAGAATATTGCAATTACAAAACAATATATATATATATATATATATATATATGTGTGTGTGTGTGTGTGTAGCCAGAGATAAAGTAGAAGAAAATTGTTGCTTCAATTCATTTTTGCAAGAAATTAAATGTTATTATTTTAATTTTATAATTCTATCGACGGATTAAAATTATTCTCGGGATCATTTTAGAATAAACTTCAAAAATAAAAAATATATTGAATCGTCTTCAAGGGTAATTTTTAATTTTATTAGTGTAATGAGACTTAAATTCAAAATGTGTATATTGCAATAGAAAAATAAATTTTTTTTTTGCTATGTTGATTTATATGTGAGACATGTAAATAATTAATTTTTTAAAATTGTGATTTACAAATTTGCACCCTACACATTACATTATTTTGATTTTAATTGCGTGTTTAAGTTAATTTTAAACTTTTATTTTATGTGGACTCTTATTTTATCAAGAAATAAGGTTTATAGAGACTTTGTAAATATTATATAAACCCTTATAATTCATTAAAATTAAAATACATCAATAAAAAAAAAAAATAGAAAGTTGGGGTAACTCTAAAGTGCTGGGCGCAAGCATAGAAGAGTACCATAAAGTACTTGAGTGTTGTACGCATAAGCATAAGAAATTATTATAATTTTTTTTATTGTTGTATTCTTTAGATTTCTTTAAGTATTAAAGAATTAAAATAAAAGAATTTGGGTCTGTAATCCATTATGGATATAGACGGTTATTAAAAAATAAATATATTTTTATATTTTGTATGATTATTTTCTTTATTTTATTTATTAATTTTTATATATTCTTGTTTTTATTTTTGAGAGAGAATTTTTGTAAAGTGAAAAAAAAAAGATCAAGTTAAAAGATATTAAAGTATGTTAAAATTCTTATATTAGAATTGTGACTAAATTGATACCTAAATAGTATCACGATGTAGAGTCTAATATGATACTTTAACAAAATCTAATATAAAACTTAAGAAATATTGAAGAAACTCTGCCTGACAAGATATGCAGATGCAAGTTTGGGACTAGACAAACCATCATTATAAAAAATCAGGAATAATAAATTGGATAGGCTTATAAAAATGAGTAAGAATTTTTCTTTACTCCTACTTTCATCATGGTATTTTTATTTTCAATTTCTAAGCTAATATAAGCTTGAAATGGTTAAATGATCGAGCAAGGGTCAGTTGTTTATGAATCTTTTGTGACTCGTTCACTAAAAACAGAGCAAATGGAAGAATTGGCTTGGGGTCCGAGAGCATCTGAACAAGCTAAACTTCCGAAAAACTTTGCGAAGGAGACAACTCGGAAAGGCTTGGTAGCGACTTGGTCTCCACAAATAGACGTTTTGGCTCATGAAGCAATAGGATGTTTTGTCAAGCACTGTGGCTGGACTTCTACCCATGAAGCATTGAGTTTGGGAGTTCCAATGGTGGCAATGCTACAATGGGCAGCTGCTGAGAAAGGATTTGTCTGAAGAGAAGCAATTGAACATTGCATGAGGGAAATATTGGAGGGTGAGAGAGGGAAAGAGATAAGAAAAGAATGCCAGGTAAATGGAGTAAATTGGCCAAAGAAGCCATGGCTGAAAGTGGAAGTTCTGACAAAAATATTAATGAATTTGTTGCTCACTTGGTTTGCTCCAAAAATGTGACATGAATTTTCTGGTTGTACTATCTTTATTACCTTGTTGGCAATCATATGTGTGTTCAATTATTCTACTTGATGTATGTTGAAACAATCAATGAATTATGACAAAAACAATGATTTGAGGCGTGTTTTATTTGCCTCCATTCATCTGAGTTTGGTAATTATTTTTTAGCAAATTATCTCTCGGATACAACAAAACTGGTAAACAACAGTCAGCAATATTGAAATATTTACAAAATACTTCTTTAACAAATTGTATGATTGGAATGAAATAATTTTGTAAGTGAAAGAGAGATTCTGAAATAAAATAATAACCATATTTTTAGAAGATAGAAAGAAAAAATAAATAAAAATCAACTAAGACTTACATGTCGTATTTATAATACATTAAACAACTTTTAACTGGATTTTATCTTTTCATTGTGTCTTGTATTTGAAACAGTATATCCTTACAAAACTCTCTTTTCGAAAAAACAACTTTATTACATTAATATAAATATTATGACAAATATAACAATATGAGATATATGCATGGTGAAAGAGAATGGTCATAGATCTCTTAGTTTTGTTATAACAATCTGTTCAGATTGGAATATTAATTAATATTAATCCGACTTGGCTTAGATCTTGTTCACTTATTGTATTGAATTCCATTAGGCCAAAACTACCATGCTCCTAGACAAGAATTTCTGCTCTTTTCTGGGTTTTTTTTAGGTGGGTTCTATCGAATCATCGACCTTAAATACTGTTCTTTCACTACTTCGATATCGCTAAATTTCGATGAAGCGAAAGTTAAAGAAACAAAACTGAAATTTGAAACAATTTCAAAGAAAGTTATAAGTTTTATTCAATCAAAGACTAAGAAAAAAAAAAACAATAAATCCCGATACATCTTTGACTGCAACACTTCTCAATTACTTTATATGTCAAGTGGAATCTGAAGTGGGGCATCCTGAGTATACTCGACAAAGAAAAATTATTGTTAAATCTCATGAAGATCCATGCCAACGGTAAATAAATAATCATCTTCCTTTCGCATAAAAGAAATTGCCAGTGTACAATTCTACCTTATTGTGTGAGTAAAGGAAAACGGAGAATATTGAAAAGAAAGTCTCCTGCAAAGCTGATTGTTTGGTCTTATCTTTTTCCGTGCAAGGCCATATAAACCCCATGCTCCAATTCTCTAAGCGCTAACAACACAACGGAATCAAGGTCACTCTTTCTACCACCTACTTCATCTTCAAATTTATACATAGATACGAAAATTTAGTAGTTCAACAATTTTATTTGGATAAAAATTATGTACAATATAAAAAAAAAGTCACAAAAATTTTAAAACATATAAAACACGTACGAATAAGTTTATAACATGTGAGACATAAAAAAAAAGTGAAATAAAACTCGAAGACGCAAAGAAAGCTAAAATAAATATAGAGTTGATAACAAGGTTGAGCGTCGTGTAAGTTAACATTGCAACGTTAGGCATCCAACACTGTGGCATGGGTAGAGTCAATTTTAAATTTGAATTTTTGAGTTTTGAAAAGTTTTAGACTTCCAAACAAATAGACTTTTATTCCAATTAGGATTAAGGTTAGTATGCACAAAATTAACCCTATATAAACCATTGTAAACCCTTTAATTGAAATCAAACATTAAGAATGACTCTAAGAGAGGGAAGAACTGGGTAGACACTAAGTGCTTGTGTGCACTATGATGGAACCGTTGTTTAGGTGTTTATTATTCGTGGGAGAGTAAGAGTACACTAAACATTAGATCATTTTGAGAGTTTTTTATTGGGTTTTTTTTGTAAAATCTCTAAGGAGTTAATAAGAGAGACTATGATCTTTGGATCTACCTGGATGTAGGCAATTTAGTCAAACCACGTAAGTAATTGTGTTGTGCTCTTTATTAGCTGCTTTGAGTTCTTGTTATGTTTGCTTGATATTTAGGTTATTTCGCTAGACAAAGAGGTCAGGGTTCAAGGTTGAAATTGGTTAAGGTTTTTCACTTTAAACTAATCTCACGGGGAGAAGGGCAATTCATCCAACAAATTGGTATCAGAGCTAAGGTTTGATAATATACATCAAGGGTATTTAAACCATGACTACATTCAAGCAAGAAATAGAAAATTTTAATTAGATGAAAGACTTCAATCTTTGGAGGAAGAATGTTCAGGTTTTACTAATGAATAAAGGGTTAAACTCAGCCTTAGAGGAAGCCAGTTCTTTAACCAGCAAAGAGATGACAACCTCAAAGTTTGGGCAAAAAAATTGGGATATGATTTTAAAAAAATGCTCACAGTACCATAATCATAGCATTAAGCGACGAAATATTAAGGAAAGTTAATGATAAAAAAACCGCTTTAGGGCTATGAAAGAGACTCAAAGAATTATACATAAAGAAATCTCTTGAAAATAGACTGCATGTGAAAAAGAAACTACATCAGTTAACTATGCATGAGGGATATTCATTGAAAGCCTATATTGACGAGTTCAACAAGATCATCATAAGTCTTGAGCAATTGGGCATCAAGACTGAAGATGAAGACAATGTCATAATCTTGTTAAATTCATTGTCGAAAAGTTATGAGGGCTTTGTGGATACGCTATTGTATGGTAAGAAGTCCTTAATGATGAATAACGTCAATGCATCATTAAACTCAAAAGAACTAACAAAGAGATATGAGTTCGAGAGTGGAGCAGTATTGCTTGCACAAGGGAAGAAAAGCAACCAATCAAGGAGAAGATTCAAGAAGTGTTTCCTTTGTAATAAGGAATGACACTTTATGAAGGATTTGTTGTGATATGATGTGTGATGTGTATAGATACATATAATTTTAAAAATTAAATACGCAACGGAAGTATTCATACATGTTATACACTATATAACAAACTCAAGCATATAATCACATGTATGATCATTCAAGCACATATATATCTCATATATATATTTACATGATGATATATAATGAATTGTAAATAAATAACCTACCCGATTTTGAAGGTAGCTTTACAATTCTTCAAGATTTTCAATCTTCAATTTGTTGAGCTCACATTGAAATATTCTCTTGCACAATTCTAGTTCACAACTAAATTCAGTGGGATTGTGAAGGTAGAATGGCAGCCTTGAATTTCCAACAAAGGATTGTTTTAACACTTAAAACAATTTGTCCTTATTAATTGTTACTAGCAAGAGATAAGAAGAATTAAGTGTATTGTGTATTGTTCCTTATAACCCTTTGTCATGAACAATTGTTAACTTTAGCCAACTCTTTCAACCTTTGAAAACACTTAGGAAAAATGCTCTTAATTCTCTCTTCTCACACTTGCCGAATCTTGCATTCTTCTTCACCAAAATTGAACTCTTTCAATTTTAGTTTAATGTACAAAATCATTACTTCTCTTAGTGCTCCACCACCACTTAGCCATGTTTACCATTACAAATATTAATCAATCATATTTTTCACTCGACAAATTAATTCATCCATATGAATTAATTGTTAGTGCACAATGGCTATTAATCAATGTTGAGTGGTCACACCACTTCACAAATGCACCATTAAACAAATTCTAAGTGGCCAACATTACTTATTATTAATAACAAGTGCTTACTCCATTACTAAATGGTGTTTGCCACTTATTCCAATTAATAATAATAATTTAATTAATATATAAAATATTAATAATTCAAAACTATTTTTGAATATTTATATTTACCATATATGTATTTACCAAGCAAGGTAAATAGGTAAATATATGGTAAATTATTTATGGAGTAAGATTATGTCACTTGTCAATTTCTTATTGGTTAACAACTCTTGTAAACCAATAATATATTTTACATTCAATTATTGACAAGTGAATAATAAAAGTAACTTTGAAATATTTTTCACTTTGCTGAAAATTGTTGGATTAATTGTTCAATCCAATTCGCTGCCCCAGTGCACAACGAGTACACTTCATATTGTGAAACTCTCTAGGTCCATGCCCGATTTGTCACATGAAACTATTTCACACGTCCGTGAACAATGTCTCACACACATGTTACAGATATTACAAAATGGCGCATTAGACCATACAAGTTGAGGTTATAACATATTCGTATAATTCTTCCATCATAAATATCCTAGAAGAGTAGAAATATAGATCAACATCGTCAAGTCTCCATGTGCTCAACCATAAACTTATCTCTAGATTTGTATTTCAATAAATAATATCCGTAAACACTTTTACAATATTATTTTCCCGAGGATAAAATTAATTCTCGGACATGTCTGCTTATGGCCATAAGACTTTCTAAAATACAATCTTGGAGTTTCAGGATATTTTACTCACCCAATTGAGTTAATGGATCTCATATATGTACACACCGGACTCCATAAGCATCAAACCATACCCAGCGACCCCCAGCGGTCAGACCATGAAAGGTATCTGACATGTGTGGAACCAAAGTATGGTGGATCACTCACAAGTCCACCGTGGTACTCAGGTCTAAAAATCACGAATACTACTCAACTCGAAAGATTCTCCATTGACGGCTTTATGGGATGTCTATTGGAGATCTTTGTGAGTCTGTTCAATATTCAGTCCTTACTGAATACTTGTATCTCTATACGAGTTTCCACTAAACTCATGGTTTGCTAAGACTAACCATCTAGACTATCCAGATATAGACATACACTGATCTATATATATTAAGGTCTTCACTAACAGACCCGCATCAGTGAAGATAGATCAAGAACATTAAGTTTAAGAATATATTTGCATAATAACATTTTCTAGCACCATTTGCAATTCATTGCAACTATGTCATTACTAATATATTCTTAGGTCTTTGTCCCATTTCAGACAAGACTCTAACTCTTTAGATTTTGCTAACTCTTATAACCTAATAACTCTTATCAGTGCTAACTTTTAGCATTTATATCTTTTAGCGTTTCTAACTCTTAGTAGTGATCTAAACTCCTTTAGATCCGATCTGAACTCTTTCAGATCATACAATGTCTAAAACGTTACAAGCATCTTACCATATTTGTATATAAAATAATTAGTGATATATTTAAATCATAATTGTATAAACATAAAATAAATATTTATACACAAAAGGGATGGCACGTAAGCACAAATCCCAACAGGATTATCTTAGATCAAAAGGCCAATGAGAGTATACTGCAACCGATAGTCTTGGGGAAGATATTAAAGTTGTAGACACGTTGGTAGTCTCAAGGAAAAATTATGCTAGCAAATGGATACTAGATTCAAGGTGTAACGTCCATACGTGTCTCGACATATCATTATTTACCAGCTACAAAGCCAAGAGAGGTAAAGCTCTAATGTAGAATGACATAACTTGTGAGATCATTGAAGTTTGTGACATAAGGCTAAGGATGCAAAGTGGAAAAATTACGAACTTACATGGTGTAAGGCATGTTCATACTCTGTGAAGTAACTTAATATCCCTAAGCACGCTCGATGAGGAGGGGTATTTAGTTTGAGCAAAAAAAGGAAAACTGAGGGTAGAGAAAAGATTTATAATGTTTAAGAGTAAGAAGTACAATTTGGGACTCTATGTGCTTAAGAGGATGGTCATAAGTGGCCCAACATAAGGTGTTGGGGTAATGCAGACTACTAGGCAACATCCAAATTGTGCTAACCGATATGATAAGAGGCGAAAAGGAGTGCAACGTATCCATACCCTATGCAAGGTGCATGAATGTCTTTGGAGACCAAAGTCACTAGCTCAGGAAAAGTTAAGTCTTGGTGGAGACTTAACTGAACTCAACTCTAAGTGATAGAGTATTGGTGTAGATCAGATCCAAAAGCTTCTTATTTGAAGATTTTGAATCAATGAAAGGTTTTTTGGAAATTTGGTGATTCAACAATCTTGTTTGGGTAAGAATTATATAGAATATAAAAAAAAAGAGTCACAAGAAGTCTAAAACGTGTGAGACATGTATGAGAAAGTCTAGAACGTGTAGGACATGAAGAGAAAAGCGAAATGAGACTCGAATATACAGAGAAAATGAGACAAAGCGCGGAGTTGATAACAGGACTGAGCATTGCGGTGCCAGACATCCAGCATCGTGGCACAAGCTGAGTCAATTTTTACTCCAAATTGTTTAGTTTTGGGAAGTTTTGGACTTCCAAAATAAATGGACTCTTATTCCAATTAGGATTAGGGTTAGTAGGCATAAAATTAACCCTATATAAACCCTTTAGTTAAAATCAAGCATTAAAAAAGACACTAAGAGAGGGAAAAAGTGGATAGACACTAAGTGCTTATGTGCACTAGGGTGGAACCATTGTTTGGGTGTTCATTATTCGTGAGAGAGTAAGGGTACACTAAACATTAGATCATTTTAAGGGTTATTCATTGAATTTTTCTTGTAAAATCTCTAAGGAGTTAATAAGAGAGGCTAGGATCCTTAGATTCACCGTAGACGTATGTAATTTAACCAATCCACGCAAGTGATTGTGTTGTGCTCTTTATTAACTGCTTTGAGTTCTTGCTATTTTTACTTGATATCTAGGTTATTCCACTGCACAAAGAGGTTAAGGTTCAAGGTTGAACTTGGTTAGGGTTTTTCGCTTTAAACTAATCTCACAGGAAAAAGGGCAATTCCTCCAATAATAGAGATGATGCATCGAGCTCTATTGCTCTCGAAACCATCTCCAATGGCTACGACGAATGAGGTATGGCTTAGGCAGAGAGCTTTGATGCTTACCTGGAGAGGTTTTGAAAGGTTAGCCCCAAAACTCTTATTGAGCTCGTTTGAAAAGATGTTCTCTTATGGATTATATTGTATATGATTCAATGTTGCAAAGAAGTTTGGGTTGGTTGGAGCTGCATTTCTAACTTAATCTTGTGCCGTTTCTAGCATATACTACTATGTGAATAAGGGTTTGCTTAAGCTTCCACTTACTAGCCATAAAGTTTTGTTGCCTGGATTACCCCCATTTGATCCTTGGGACTTGCCTTCTTTTATTTACAATTCAGAGGCTGTCTTTGATATGGTTTCACGTGAGTCTATAAGACGGGGGGATTCACGTAGTTCAGACCTATTCAGGTAGGTTAGGCGATAAACTAATATGGTATCAGAGCCAAGGTCTTGAGTTCAAGCCCTTATGTCTTTGTTTTCAATTAATTATAATTTCTTGGTTTTTTAGCTTTCATGGTTTCTTGCTTGGTTTCTTGGCTTTCTTAGTTTCTTAGCTTTTAGTTTATAAGACGGGAGATTCATCTGGTTTTAGACAGATTCGGATCCACGTTTCATGTGAGTCTATGAGACAAGAGATTCACTTGGTTCAGACCTATTCGGATCCACGTTTCACTTGAGGGGACTGTTAAATACTTGTATTTAATAATAATATTGGGTATTCACCTATCAACTTAAACTTTTCACATGAGGGGGACTGTTAAAGACTTGTCTATATTAGGCCTTCACCTCAGCTTAAGCTTTTGGGTTAAGTGGTAAACTAATAAGAGCAAATGAAAGGTTAAGTGGTAAACTAATAAGAGCAAATTAAAGGTTGAGTGGTAAACTAATAAGAGCAAATTGAAGAATTGGCTTGGGGTCTAAAAGCAAGTGATAAATATTTCTGGTGTGTAGTAAGAGCATTTGAACAAGATAAACTTCCACAAAGTTGTCGTAAACTAATAAGAGCAAATGGAAGGTTAAGTAGTAAACTAATAAGAGCAAATAGAAGAATTGGCTTGGGGTCTAAAAAGAATGGATAAATATTTCTTGTGGGTAGTAAGTGTTGTGTGATATGGTGTGTGATGTGTATAATTTTAAAAAATTAAATACACAACGGAAGTATTCATACATATTAAACAATATGTAACATATTCAAGCATGTTTGATCATTCAAGTACATATATATATCTCATATATATATTTCATGCATGATATAAAATGAATAACAAATTAACAACCTACCTGGATATGAAGGTAGCTTTACAAATCTTCAAGAACTCCAAGCTTCAATTTGTTGAGCTCACCTTGAAGTGTTCCCTTGCACAATTCTAGTTCACAACTAAGTCCGGTAGGATTGTGAAGCTAGAATGGCAGCCTTGAATTTCCAGCAAATGATTGTTTTAACACTTAAAACAATTTGTCCTTATGATTACTACCAAGAGATGAGAAGAATTGGGTGTTTTCTATAGTTCTTTACAACTCTATATGTTGTAGCTTGGTAAGCCTTTGCATTTTCTCTCAACACTTTGAGAAAAACACTTAGGAAAAGCTCTCAATTCTCTCTCTTTTCTTCTAGCACGAATTTCACTCTCTCTTGTACACATTGAACTCTTTCAATTCTTTCTTAAGTGCAAAGAATGATTTCTCTTAGTGCTCCACCACCACTTAACCATGTTTGCCATTACAAACATTAATCTATCATATTTTTCACTCACCAATTTGATTCAACCAATTGAATCAATTTCTAGAGAGTAAATGGCATTTAATCAATGTTAAGTGGTTTTACCACTTCCTTAGTGCATCATTTAAGAATTACAAAGTGGTAAACTTTCTTTATTATTAATAACAAGTGCATTCTCCATTAGTAAATGGTGTTTGCCACTTATTCCAATTAATAATAATAATTTGATTAATATATAAAATATTAATAATTCAAAACTATTTTGATTATTTACATTTACCATATATGTATTTACCAAGCAAGGTAAATAGGTAAATACATGGTAAATAATTTATGGAGCAAGATTATGTCACTTGTCAATTTCTTATTGGTTAACAACTCTTGTAAACCAATGATGTGTTTTACCTTCAATTATTGACAAGTGAATAATAAAAGGAACTTAGAAACATTTTTCATTTTGCTGAAAATTGTTGGATTAATTATTCAATCCAATTCGCCGCCCCAGTGCACAACGAGTACACTTCATATTGTGAGACTCTCTAGGTCTATGCCCGATTTGTTATATGAAACTATTTCACACGTCCGTGAACAATGTCCCACACACATGTTACAGATATTACAAAACGGCGCATTAGACCATACAAGTTGAGGTTATAACATATTCGTATAATCCTTCCATCATAAATATCCTAGAAGAGCGGAGATATAGATCAACACCGTCAAGTCTCCATGTGCTCAACCATAAACTTATCTCTAGATTTGTATTTCAATAAATAATATCCGTAAACACTTTCACGATATTATTTTCCCAAGAAATTCTTGGATGTCTGCTTATGGCCATAAGACTTTCTGAAATACAATCTTAGAGTTACATGATATTTTACTCACCCAATTGAGTTGATGGATCCCATATCTGTACACACCGGACTCCATGAGCATCGGACCATACCCAGCGACACCCAGCGGTCAGACCATGAAAGGTATCTGACATGTGTGGAATCAAAGTATGATAGATCACTCACAAGTCCACCGTGGCACTCAGGTCTAAGGACCACGAATACTACTCAACTCGAAAGATCCTCCATTGACGGCTTTATAGGATGTCTATTGGAGATCTTTGTGAGTCTGTTCAATATTCAGTCCTTACTGAATACTTGTATCTCTATAAGAGTTTCCACTAAACTCATGGTCTGCTAAGACTAACCATCTGGACTATCTAGATATAGACATACACTGATCTATATATATATTAAGATCTTCACTAGCAGACCCGCATTAGTGAAGGTAGATCAGGAACATTAAATTTAAGAACATATTTGCATAACAACATTTCTTAGCACCATTTGCAACTCATTGCAACTATGTCATTATTAATATATTCTTAGGTCTTTGTCCCATTTCAGACAAGGCTCTAACTCTTTAGATTTTACTAACTCTTAGTTCTGATCTAAACTTCTTTAGATCAGATCTGAACTCGTTCAGATCATACAATGTCTAAAACGTTATAAGCATCTTACTATATTTATAAATAAAATAATTAGTGATATATTGAAATCATAAATGTATAAACATAAAGCAAATATTTATACATAAAAGGGATGGCACGTAAGCACAAATCCCAACAGTAAGAGCATTCGAACATGATAAACTTCCAAAAAAACTTTGTGGATGAGACATCTCAAAAGGCTTGATGGTGAATTGGTGTCCGCAGTTTGAAGTTTTAGCTCATGAAGTAATAGGATGTTTTGTCACACATTATGGCTAGAACTTCACCTTAAAAGCTCCGAGTTTGGGGGTTCCAATAGTGGCAGTACGCATTGGTCAGTCCAATGTACTAATGCCAAGTGTCTTGTGGATGGGTAGGAAATTGGTCTCAAAGCTACTTTTGATGAGAATGGAGTTGTGAAACGATTTGCGATCAAACATTGCATAAGGGAAATATTAGAGGGCGAGAGAGGGAAAGAGATAAAAAATGCAAGTAAATTGAGGAAATTGGCCAAAGAGGCCATGGTTAAATGTGGAAGTTCTGCTAAAAGCATTGATGAATTTATAGCCAATTTCGTTTGCTCCAAAAGCTTTACCTGCGGTGCACGAATTTTCTGCTTGTACTATTTTTACAAGAAGTAAATTTGTACTTAAATTTAATGAAGACATACCAATATTGCAAGAAGCAAAGTTTGTATGGAATAAAATAGTCCTGTTGTAGCAATTACTGTCAAATTTATGAAAAAAGTATTTATAAGCAAAAAGGAAACAGATGGGTCAATAAAGTTTATATTTGTTTGTATCCCTAATGTTGCTATTTGATCTTATCATAATCCCTTCCTTCTGAGTAAATATCAAAACTATTTCTGTATATTTTTCCATGCAAAACTACACTAGTATAGCTTCGTTTTAAAAAATTTTGGTCGAAAATGAAACCCATAATAACCTTGATAAGGGATTGCATGTTCTCCAAGATCATCATCTTTGAATTTACAATGAATGAGGAGATCTACTCCAGCATCAATATCATTTGCTATTCTTTCGGACACCATAGCTTAAAAAATCGATCAACCATTGCAAATAATTAGTAACTAACACTAATAACTTCATAGAGTTTAAAACAATTTTGTATTTTAATCATATGTTTTATTACCAATAGTGGATAAACCATAGCCATATTTTTTAATGAATTGACAAGTTAAATAGGAACATAGTTGATAAAATTAAATGTATCGAGTGATACATCAAAGTATCCATTAAAAGCAAGCAAGAAATAAATATATCAGTTCTTGTATCTTTGCCTCATATTCGAGTAAAATTATTGACTAGATATGCAAGGATCATAAAGAAATTGGATGTTTTTCACCTTTAATTAAATGTTCTATCAACTGGGTCTATAAAACGCTACAACATGACATTTCTTCGCATGATAGACTCAATTACGAAGTAAAATATATATAGCATCACCATTCAGATTGTTGGAATTTAATGATTTAAAATCATGGATAAATTTTATTTTGAGTTAAAAATTAAGGAAGTATTGAAATAAGGACATGTTGGGTAGACGAGTAAGGGTCAAAAATGGAAGCCAAATGTAACGAGGAATGAAATAGGTGATGCATGTGAATGCCATGGCATTGAAGAACGCAAGAGGGAACTTGACACGTGTGAACATCGCGGAGTTAGGAACATCATAGAAACACCACAACATTAGCTCGTGGTCGCAGCTCCAGCATTGCCGCAATGTTGTATATTCAAGAAAATTCTATTTTTGAGTAGAATTGCCCCTATAGTGGTTTTGGACTCCTATAATATTTGAAATCTTATTTCAACTAGGTTTAGGATTTCTAGGGTTGGTATTAACATTATATAAATTTCTGTAACTTCTTGTAATTCATTGAATAGTAAAGTCATCAATAAGAAATAGAATAAAGAGCTTAATGTTGAAGTGAGTGTGTAATTTACGAGTGTACATATAATTTCAAAATTTTATAACACGCAGCGGAAGCATGTTAATAAAATATACTCAATTAAATAAATTAAATATATATCACATATATGCATATGCATAACTATTATACAAAATTTATATATGATCAACAATTGTGCTAAAATAACATGTAAAGAATACTTACCTAATAAAGGTAGCTTTACAAAATTTCAAGTTTTCCAATCTCCAAATGTAGAGCTTATCTTGAAGTGCATTCTTGAGCAATTCTAATTTATAACGGTTTGGTGAGATTATAAAGTTGGAATAATAGCTTTATTTTAGAATTTCCAGTAATATATATTTAAATTCTTTGAATACAATTTTTTTTTATAAAAAAAATAGAGATGGTGAATATATGCATACAACTCTTGTATAATTTTTTGAAATAATTTTCATAAAAAAAATTATTTTGAACAACTCTTATCTAAAATCAATTTCCTTTTCCATTTTCTTGGATACAAATTAGTTAACCGATGAGAGAAGAAGAAGAGAGGTTCCTATTGTATTTCAACACTTGAAAGAACCAAAAACCAAAACTCTCTCAATATTTCCTTTCACTTGGCCGAATTTCACATTGCCAAAATGAATGAATTAGTCCATTCATTTTGCTTTTCTAACATCATTATCTCATTGTCTTACCACTATCATTCCATAATGGAATCAATTGATTGCCATTAAGAAAGTGCTTCCTTACAATTAATGGTTAGTCCCTATTTTAATTAATTAGTAATTTTAACTTAATAGCCAACAAAAATTTAAATACCTAATGTTTATATTATTTAAATATTTTGAATAGCTGGTCCATTGCCATAGATGCATTTATTATTATATTATCTAATAATATTTAAGTTTTTTATTCAAAATAATTTTGATTAATTATTTTTATCTTACTTGTTTTTACTACCTAGGTTAAATGGTAAATTCAAGATAAAAATCATTCATGGACTAAATTGTGTCACTTGTTAATACCTCATTGATTAACAACTCTTATTAACTAATTAAGTAATGTACTTAACAATTAAATCTTGACAAATGCACATCTTGAAGGATCCCAAAATAATTATCCGATTTGCTAAAATTTAATGGATCGAATTATTCAATCTAGTCCGCTACTCTAGTACGTAACGAGTACACTTCATATTGTGAGACTCTCTAAATTCACACCTGATTTATTATATGGAGCTCCTCCATACGTTCATGAACGATGCCCTACACATGTGTTACGAATATTACAAAGCAGCGCGTTAGACCATATAAGTTGAGGCTATAGCATATTCGTATAATCATTCCGTCATTTATATCCTGAATGAGTAGATGTATAGATCATCACCGTTAAATCTCTATTTGCTCGACCGTGAACTTATCTCTAGATTTATATTTTCAAAAACAATATCCACAAACACTTTTACGATATTATTTATCCTTATGAAAAATATTTTTTTGGGTTTATGCTTGTGGCCACAAGACTTTCTGAAATACAATCTCGGAGCATCAAAATATATAACTCAATAATATAAGCTGATAGATCTCATATCTATGCACACCAAACTCTATGAGCATTGGATCATATCTAGCAACACCCAGCGATCAAACCATTAAAGGTTTTTGACATGTGTGGAACCAAAGTATGGTGGATCACTCACAAGTCTACCATAGCACTTAGGTCAAAAGACCACGAATACTACTTGACTCAGAAGACCTTCCATTGACAACTTTATGAGATGTATATTAGAAGTCCTCGTGAATCTGTTAGTACCCTTCACTAAATACTTGTATTTCTATACGAGTTTCCACTAAGATCATAATTTGCTAAGATTAACCATCTAGACCATACAAATATAGATATACACTAATCTATATTAATAGTTTTCACCGATAGACCTGCATCGATAAAATTAGATAAAAAAAATATAGTGTTTAAGAACATACTTGCATAATAATATTTTCTAGCACCATCTGCAACTCTTTGCAGCTATGTCATTACTAATATATTCTCAGGTCTTTGTCTTATTTCAGACAAGGCTCTAACTCCTTAGATTTCTCTAACTCTTATAACATGCTAACTCTTAACGCTTATAAATTTTAGCATTGCTAACTCTTAATATTGATCTAAACTCATTTAAATCACTTTAAATCGGATCTGAACTTCTTCAGGTCATACAATGTTTGAAACATTACAAACATCTTACCATTGAATAATTAATAATATTAATGATTTTATTAGAAATGATAATTGTGTAAATACTATAATTAAATATTTATACATCATGGGATGACACGTAAATACAAATTCTAACAGTTAAGTCACATTTGAGTGTTTTAAAGACACAAGATAGTATGGTATCCTTGAGAGCTTTTGGGTATATAAGTATTTCTTATTTCTCTTATTGGGTTTTTTGTGTACAAAAGAACAAAATATAAAAAGTTAGGATCCTCAAATATATCGTGGACTAAGGTGGTTTGTTAAACAACATGCATTACTTATATGTTTTCTTTAGTTGCTTGATTATTTATTTTCTTAGTTGTATGATCTTTATTATTTTTTATTGCTTGTGAGAGAACACTTTCATAGAGTGCTAAGAATTTTTAGAATGCATGCTAGGAAACCTATAACACAAATCATGAATTAGTTTATTCTATAAAGTGATTCAAAACTAGAACAAAAAGATGATGAAGTGAAATTGCAATACAGTTTAATAAATCCTTTCTGATGAAGTTAAATGATGCTTAAAAAAATTATTTCTACTATTTACTCATGTTCTGAGACAACAGATGTTGAATTAATGATACTGATGTTGTTGACTGGAAAAAATGATTTTCTGGGCCATCGAACTTTAAATTTATTTTATTGTGAGAATCAACACGTTGGGTTTTGCCTTTACTAGGCCTAAAGGCTGAAATCTAAATTTTTTCCTCTACTAATGACAGTAGAACATCTGTAAAATACTTGAAACTATCGTTAAGACCTCATTGAGGTTGATTCCAATAAAAACTCTCCGATACTTAAATCAGAAAAGATTTTGTTTCTGGTGGGGGTTTGGGAGAACAATAAAGAAAGGTCGAAGAAGATATGTTTTTGCAGGAAGGTGCTGAAAACTAAAATTAAGAATTTCGTACTAAAAGAATTCTTTGCCACCTGCTTTGGTTTTCTCACCTATTTATAACATCAATCTTCACAGAATAATCTTTTTTGCTTATCTTCGCCGATGTTGTGGTTGAGTTGAATAAGTCATGCTAATTCTGGGTTATCTTGATCTCTTGACGTGATTTGAAGAATTCTTTCCTAAAGACATTGTAATTCTTCTTTCCTTATAACTCTATTTCCTTTATAATATTGGTTTCCTCTTTAAACCTATTTCTATAATAAGCTTGATTACTTTTCTATTCGACCCAGTAGTGATCTGACTAGACATCTGTTGTTACAGTGGTTTGACATCTTCCACTGAGCTGGTCTTTAAACTTCATTCTTACTCGTTAAGCCTTGTTCTTAGTAGTACATGATCGGAATGTATAAGTTATTCGGTATGCAGTTGACATGGTACTTATATCGATCCGATTCCCTTGACGTGATTTGAAGAATTCTTTCCTAAAGACATTGTAATTCTTCTTTCCTTATAACTCTATTTCCTTTATAATATTGGTTTCCTCTTTAAACCTATTTCTATAATAAGCTTGATTACTTTTCTATTCGACCCAGTAGTGATCTGACTAGACATCTGCTGTTACAGTGGTTTGACATCTTCCACTGAGCTGGTCTTTAAACTTCATTCTTACTCGTTAAGCCTTGTTCTTAGTAGTACATGATCGGAATGTATAAGTTGTTCGGTATGCAGTTGACATGGTACTTATATCGATCCGATTCCCTTGTCGTGCTTCTTTTGATCGTGAGGATTTCTAATCTAAGTCGGCTCAGTTGAAAGTATACAAAGGTGATATGTATGAGTCTTTAGCCGGACCTAATTCAAACAATTGAGTAAATTCCTCATTAAGAATTTATTAATGAGTCTGGGTCTAACATCTTCTTAGTTTATAATTGCTTATATTGTTTTAGACTGTCTTTAAAATTAGTTCATAAAAAATTATTTAAAAATTAAACTTCTTGATCCTGTAAGAATTGAGTCTTCTAAAAACTTTTCAAAAGAACAAATGTATAAAAATTTAATATATAATATAATACTTGATAAGATTAGAACCATCGTCACATATGCTATCCACTTTCTATTTAGAAATGTATAGATGGACAAAGAATTTATTCTATTATATATAATATAATGCTGGATAATATTAGAATCTGTTGAGGGAGGAAATGTGCTTCTCCCTCTCGAGATTATGTTAAAACGAAGAACCCAAGATTCAACCTAGAACCCTAACCTCCTTGTGCAGCAGAATAACCTATCAATTAAGCAAAAACAACAAGAATCGAAAGCAGAAAACAAAATAGCACAACACAATCTTACGTGGTTCAGCCAATTGCCTACGTCTACAGTAGATCCAATGATCCTAACCTCTCTTATTATAACTCCCTAGAGATTTTACAAGTAAAACCCAATGAAGAACCCTCAAAAGGACCTAAACGTTTAGTGAACCCTTACTCTACCACGAACAATGATCACCCAAACAACGGTTCCACCCTAGCGCATACAAGCACTTAGTGTCTACCCAGTTCTTCCCCTCTCTTAGAGTCTCTCTTAATGCTTGATCTGAAATCAAGTGTTTATATAGAGTGTATTTCGTGCCTACTAATCCTATTTCTTGTTGGAGTAAGAGTTCACTTGTTTTGAAAGTCCAAAAACTTTCCAAAACTAGAAATCCCGAAGAAAAATAGACTTTTGACGCATCTGGCGCCGCGGCACTCGTCCCTGGGCACCGTAGCGCTGGGCATTATCGCGCCCATCGCTGCGGCGCTGGGTTGCTGTCCTGGGCGCCGCAGCGTTTAGCCCTGTAGCTCCTTCCGCATTTTCTTCATTTTCTTCACTTTCTTCGCGTCTTTGAGTCCCGTTTCGCTTTCTCCTTCGTGTCTCATATGTCTTAGACTTTTTCATATGTATCATACACATTTTAGACTACTTGTAACTCTTCATTTTGATATTCATCTCAATTCTTATCCAACTAAAATTATTGAATTATCAATTTTTCAACAGAATCCTTTTACATTGGTTTGAGCATGCTCTGAATTTTGCAGAAATGACAGAAAAGAAAAAGAGAGATGATGGTTCCATCACTATTTATAGTAAAGAGAGACGTGCAATGGTTTCATTTCTTCCTGATAACGGCGTTGAAACTTTTGTGAAGACTCCCAGTTCTAAGACTATCCCATTTTTATTCAAATTTATTTGAGAAATTCTCCAAGTTGACCGTCATTTTAATATTAATTTTTATTTTGACCAAAGTCAAATATTTTAAATTATATTAACCAAATATACGTTATGTTTACTATTTTACCCTTATTACAAATTTAATAATTTTTATTATTATTTAATGTTTATTTTATTTTATATAAATTACTGAAGAATATAAATTTTTAAATAATTTAAATTTAAATTAATTATAAAAATATTGTAAATTTAGAATAATAATAATTAAAAATAATAATAATTAAAAATAATAACAATAAAAAATAAAATAAAAACACAAAATGGTCGCTAGGCGCGCGCCTGGGCCTGCGCCCAACGAGCATTTGGTCGCTGAGTGCAGGCCTGGGCGCGCACCCGAGCGCACAGCCCAGCGAGCAAATGGTCGCTGGGCGCACGCCCGGGCCTCCGCCCAGCGACCATTTTGTATTTTTTTAAAAAATAAATTTAAAAATAAAATAAATAATTATATATTAAATATTCCTTATTTTTTTATTTATTTAAAATATATAAACCATCGTAATTTTATTATTGTTATTTTATTACCCCTGATATCATCTCTCGTTTTATTCATTCTTAGATCTGGTGCGTTCTTAAAACTCACAGATCGACTCTCAAAACTCATATCTCTCGATCTTAAAACAAGTAAGATTTTATTTATTTTAATTTAATTAATAGTATTATTTATATTTATTGAAATAAATGATTAAAGTGTTTGGATATATATCTGTTACGATTAAGTTGTGGTTTATGATTAAGTTATGGTTGTGCGTATAATTGTTGCTGGTGGTGGATTGATATGCGTCTCACTGCACATATAGTTGTTGTTGGCCACCGTTGTGTGCACACCAGTAACAATCGATGCTCATGTATAACCCGTTCTAATGAGCACCGATTATAATAAAGTGCTCTGCACATCACCGCAATGTTATAACACCACCTTCTGAAACTGCATATTATATTTATTTTATATATTTTATATATATAGTTATATATTCAATTATATTTTTTAATTTAATTAATATAAAATTAAATTAAAATTATGTTATATTTTTTTCAGGTATGTCACAAATTTCAACAATTATATGTTTTGGGGGGAGATAGGAGAGCTGTAGCGATAGTTTTGAAAGATACATTGAATATCAAAATATGCATATGGTTGTTTCGAAAAATATTAGATACAAAGCGTTGTTGAGAAGAATTTGTTATCTTTTAGGAGTTAATCAGGTGCATTATAAAGTAACTTTGAAGTTTGAGGTTCCTTCAAGTACTATAAAGTTGAAACCCATTCCGCTTGAAAATGACAATGATGCAATATTATGGTTGAGCTTACAGAATAATATGGCTACACCGCTTTGAGTAACAGTAGATGCTCGAGGACCTGAAAGTAATGCAAAAGCATCAATGGAGCAAAAAGAAGGCTATGCTAAGCAATTCTCATCGACAACTCCTGTGTATATTCTAAATTCTCCGAAGGATTATCATTATTCTCCTTCAATGATCAACGAACAACAAAGCTACACATATGACCATGGTCAGATATATGGAGATATTGGCGTTGATATTGGCTATGATATTGGTGAAAATGATGATCATGGTTAGGAGGTTGATGATGATTGTAGAAATGATTATGATTATGATTATGAAGAGAATGAGGATGTAAATGATGATGCTGGTGATGATGATGATGAGGAGGATGATGATGATGATGAGGGTAATAATGATTATGATGAGGAGGAAGGTGATAATGATGATGATGATGAGGGTTATGGTATAGAAGAAAGGGTTAAGGTAGAAAATCCATTTCAGTTTCAGCCTGAAATACCACCATTTGACTTAAATGTATCGGAAAAATTTTCTTGTAATGAGATTGGTGATGTATTTGTAGAAAAATTATATAACAGCAAAGATGAAATTCATGAAGCTATAAGTATGGTTGCACTGAAGGGAAAATAGAGCTTTAGAGTTTACAAATCCACCAAAGATCGTTTCGAGTTGAAATGCGATGATGACAGCTGCAAGTAGAGATTACGGGCAGTGTCGACAGAAGAGCGACATTTTTTTATTGTTAGGCGAGTAGATACAGGGCACACTTGTGTTTTGAGTCAATTAAGGGATGGTCACCGGCAAGCCAAGAGTCAAATTATTGCTAAAGTAATAAAAAAATAAGTTTACATCGGTCAATAGAAATTATAGGCCGAAAGACATTCAAGCAGATATACGTGAACAATTCGGTGTTCAGATAACCTATACTAATGCTTGGCGCGCTAGGGAGCGTGCATTAAGATTGATAAGAGGTACTTCTGAGGATTCGTTTAGATTGCTTCCTGCATACTGCTATGTGTTACAACAAAATAACCCAGGTACGGTTACTCATTTGAAAATTGACGCAGATAATCACTTCAAGTATTTCTTTATGGCATTAGGACCCTACATCAGAGGTTTTAATTCATTAATCTGATCGGTAGTTGCAATGGACGGAATATTTTTGAAAGGTTCTTATCTTGGTACAATGTTTGTGGCCATTTGTAAAGATGGAAACAATCAGATTTATCCATTGGCTTGGGGAATTGTTGACTCAGAAAATGATACTTATTGGGAGTGGTTTATGGTTAAACTGCGAGGAGTTATTGCAGATCATCAGAATCTTGTTTTTATATCTGATCGATATGCCAGTATTGAGAGGGCTATACGGGGTGTGTTTCCTCATGCATATCATGGGTTCTGCATATATCATTTGAAAGGAAATTTGATGACAAAATACAAGTTACCATCAGATAAGTCTAAAAAAGGGGTATACCTATCTACCTACTTCAGTGCTACCAAGGCTTATCGTGTTCATGATTTTCAATACCAATTAAATAAGATGCAACAAATGAGACCTGATGTAACAAAGTATTTGGAGGAAGATGTTGGTACGGTGAGATGGGCACGATCATCTGGTACTTTTAGAAGGTATGATATTATGACTACTAATATCGTTGAGAGCATTAATGCAGTTGCAAAAGAAGAAAGAAAGCTTCCGGTGACTAATTTGGTGGAGTGGATGCGGGAGCTAACGCAATTGTGATTTTACCATAGACGATTGGCATCACAAAATATAACCAATGTCTTGACGAACTGGGCACATCATAAAGTCATGAAACATAATGATAAGGTAAGTCAAATGACCATTTCTCCTGTTGATGATTTACGATTTATAGTTATGAATGATGGAGTAAGCTGGATTGTAGACATTGGCGAAAGAACATGCAGCTGTCAAAAGTTTGATTATCGGCAACTGTCTTATTCCCATGCACTTACTGCATGCAGATACATCAGATTATCGCATGAGAGTCTTTGTTCAACTTATTACACGTCTGAGACTTTATTCTGTGCCTATAGCGAGCCAATACTTCCGGTTGATCAAGTGTCAGATTGGATAGTCCTAAAGTATTTAAAAAATATGGACATTCAACCTCCGATAGCACGTCGTCAGTCAGGCAGACGTCGGATGAATCGGATTCTATCTCAATGAGATGAACCATCAAAGAATATATGTAGTCATTGTAGACAACATGGACATAACCGACAAACGTGTCGAAACCTTTTACCTTTACAGAGCAGGTGATGTATATTCATTTATAAATATTTACTTTATTGATATTTAATTATGTATAATATAAAGCTAATATTTAAATTTTTATTTTTTCAGACGGATCTGAAAAAATAAGAGAAATAGTTATACCATGAGACTTAATTATGTATAAGAATCGAGTTTCGTCACTTCTGTAATTCACTTATTTTGTAATGCACTTATTTTGTAACGCACTTAATTTGTAATGCACTTATTTTGTAATTCACTTATTTGTAATGCACTTGTTTTGTAACGCACTTAATTTGTAATTCACTTAATTTTGTAATTCACTTATTTTTTAATGTACGTACTGTGTATTACATATTTATTTTATTTTAATGCACTTGTCTTTAGTATTAATGTTGATAATTTTCACAAAAATTTTGACAGAATCTCCTCTATAATATGGACAATCCCAAACCTGTCATATTAAATAAACACACTTCTATCAAACTGCAAAATCACTTTTACATACATACACCCAAATCAACGCCCACAAACAATTATACACCCAAATCAATGCATATTGATTAAATCACACTTCTATCAAATTGTAAAAATACTTCCGCATACATACTCCCAAAATAATTATGGTATATCAATTATACACCCAAATAAATGCATGTAAATAAATTATAGCGTTAAATATCTATGAAGCTGCAGTCCACAAATCAACAGTCATCTTCTATCTATAAAATATACCAATGTCAGGGAACGAGTCAAATGGCCGACCTAACATAAGATATTCAATACACATACAGGCGAAGATGCCACAGTCCCCGCTCCCGACCTCTTGTTGCGGCACATTCTCCCGAATACGAGTCACCGGCCAAGGGAACAAATTTGGCATTTCTATGCCCCTCAAACTATAAAATCTATACCTTTGAAGGTACAAAGGCATTGCAACATACAGAGGCTCTATAAATCTCATGATAGACTCGTCTGAATGGCCGTTCACGCTGAAATCATAAAGAACGATTGCAAACTGAGTAAGGTCAAGTTGCGCTACAATCCAATGTTCTTGATTCATATTCAGAGGAATATATACCTACAAAAATAATTATGGTATTATTTTTAACTTAATGTTGTTATATGCACAGTAAAAAGTTATTATTATTCTTAAAAAATTACCTTATTGACCGATGCCCATGGTTGAGCGCCAAGTAACTCGGTCTTTATTTCGAGTGCATAAGCCAACAACATTTCAAGTCAATCGTTGTTGTCTGAAGGATTAGCAGTGAATGACGTTTTTCACATTTGTCGAATGTACTCCTAAACACAAATAAAAGATACTCGTTAAAGTTGATAATAGTTAAAGTCAATAATAGTTAAAGTCAATAATATTATATACACAATAAACGGGTAATATAATAACTTACGTAGAAATATGCATCCGCAGTTGTACAATCCTGTAAGTATATGTCAGAAAACGTTCTTTGACGTAAACGCAAAACCTTCAAATATTCATTTATATGCTACAAAAACACACAATATGTAAAAGTTTTGATATTATTAGACAAATCACAAAACAAAAAAAAGTTAAAATAAATCCTCACCGAATCGTCAAGCCAATTTTGTAGTATCTCATTAAACCACGTATTGTTCGGATCGAGTCCGTGCAAATGAACCCGTTGTGTTGAGTCATTCTTTTTTATCCAATCCAGAAGCTCAGCATATTTACTCTGATCAATAGGAATCAGCTACCCGTTTATGTCAATAGTAGGTCCTACTTGCAAGTCCACAAGTTTCTTCTTCGCGGGTTGTTTTAACAGATTGGCATATGGACTGACTTGGGTTGATGCCTTCTTGTGAAGGCACCCATACCTACTTATGTTTTCACCTAATGGAGCAGGTATAATTTTTAAGCTTGTAGGGCTATCAGCAACAGGAGCAAATGACTGATGCTGAGACTCGCTGGCAGGAGCAAATGTATGAAAGTCAGCAGCCATGAATTCGGTACCCTACAAAACCAAACAATACCGGTTAATGTATTGACCTATTAAACTTTGTATCCAATATATTTTAGGTTTAAAACATACCATACTCTGCCCTACATCTTCAGAGATATTGGCTGGTTTAAGCTGTTGCATCAAGAGAGATATCTGATGCAAGATATTTTCTTTAGCCTTATCAATCTTGGCTGAAAGCTCTGCGTTACCCTTATCAATCCTGGTAAATATCCTTTCTTCAAGATCATCCATCTTCTTCTCCATCTTTTTCTCTAGGATTTCATACTGTAATGTTGACATGCCGGATTGAAACTATACATAAGTTATTATAATCAATTTTCACAAGCTAATACTAACCAGTAATAAAAGTATCAGATAATTCAAGGAAAAAAAATTAAATTATTATACCATTGATTTAGTCGCTGGCAGGACTTGAAATTCATCGAGGTGCTGCAGATTATCGGTGAATTAGGTGTCCAGGATATCAACTGTCTCCAACTTAAGACTCCTTCTCCATTTTCCCGATGGAATGCAAAAGTTTACTGCCGCGCGATAGTCCGCAGTCTTCTCATGTTTGCGGGGTACCAACTTCCTAAGAACCTCCAAAACCTTTATAATATTTTAGATTTATTAATCATTATTAGAAAATATAACACAAATTATAAGGAAGTTATATATATTTTTTGTTGAACATAAAAGCATACCCCAACATCATCGAAGAGGACATCTACGACGTTTTCGTATAATGGGGTGCTCGTGCCAGACCAATTTAGAACACGAGAAAAATAATCTCCATTCCTATTGGCAAACAACTCCCCACACCTCGGGATCGCCTCGTAGATCAACACATGAGATGATGATAAATTTAAATTACAATGCCAACAAAATAAATTTTTCTCTATCATAATATCATAATGAATCAAAAAGATAGAATTACTTACCAAGAATACGTGACAAAATGAGTATAAGTTGTATGATTCTATATCTCCAGAGCTTGTTTTTTTTACCTTCGCCAACTTTTTAATTGGAGCCGTGCATAAACTATTGTAGAGTACAGTTTATGCGATCGTGCCCCAAGGATAGACATTAAACTCATCTAAATTATCTACCAGATGAAGTACAAAATATTGTATGATTCTATTCCGATCACGTGGCATTATCAATTTATGAAATACATAAAATAAACACATTTTTACTGCATCTACATCATCGTCAAATGTAACGTTGCCGAACCACTGATCTAAATCCTTGTAAGTCAACTGACTTCTACCCAAAAAATATTTATGACAAAGTCTATCACCTAACCCACTTACTACAGGATAATCCTCCATCCTCAAACCAGTAATCAAATAAAAATCTTGACGAGAAAATCTAATACGTCTTTAACCTATATAGAACCATAATTCTTCATATAAATTTTTGGTATGCACACGTCTTAATAAAATCTCATGAGCTAAAATACCTGAGAATGGAATATTTGATACATCCAATAAACTACCAAAATATGTGGTTCTAAATATTTCTACCTGCTTCGAAGTCAATTTATTTTTTATATTTCGTATAACCCATAACTTCGAGTACGTATGTACGTTTGCTCGGTAGAAAAAATTTTCAGCAATTACATATTCTTTCGTGATATTCTCCTTCCTGAAAAAATTAAAAATTTATTAATATTAACAAAAAAATAATCAATATAACATATAATCAAAATTTAATTTAATTATAACTAACAACCTAAACTATTTACATAATTATTAACCAAATTAAATTATTAAATTAAATAATTATAAATAAACATAAACCACATAAATTAATTAAAAAAATTTATAAAATGAAAATTTTTAGAGTAAAATGCGGAGACGCACGCATCTCCGCATTTTACCCTAAAAAATATGCCGAATACATTCTACATACAATCTACACACATTATTAACTTTTTATTGATTAAATCTATATATTTTTACATATTTTTAATTAATATAAATTATAATATTTAAAAATTAAAAAAAAATTATAAATACATACCAACTTTGTTCCGCCGCGATGAGAGAAAGGGAAGACTGTCGTAAGAGGTGGAGTGCCACTGTGAGAGAGAGTGAATGTGAGAAAATTTGAAAAAATGAAAAGGAAAGTAAAGGTGAAAATATCGGTGAAAAAAAAATAAAAAAATAATGAATTTTTTTTATTTAATATAAAAAAGTAAAATAAAAAAAATTAATGTAAATGGTTAATAATGCATGTGTTATTTTGATTCTGTCAAAATAACATAAACATTTAAAAATTCGATCAAATTAGCTAATTTTTCAATTTATTTTCCATTTTTTGTTTTATTTATGATTCTTATTTGATTTACTGATTGGTGTTTATTCGTAGAGATTTCTTGTTCTAGCTTAATTAAATATTTGGTTTTACTTTACTATAAAAGGAGGGCAAGAAATAACCATATTCTCTCTGTTTCTTCTCCTCTGTTTTGTCGTCACATGGCAATGGAGAAAAGAGACTCCAAAGCTCATGTTCTGATCCTCCCTTATCCAGCTCAAGGCCACATAAACCCTATGCTTCAGTTTGCTAAACGCTTAGTCGCTAAAGAAATCAAGTGCACATTAGCAGTCACCACCTACATCTCCAAGTCCATGCATGCAGACCCACATAGTTCGATTGCCATTGAAACGATATCTGATGGCTACGATGTCGGTGGCTCTGGGCAAGCTGAGAGCACTGTTGCCTATCTAGCAAGTCTCAAAATTGTAGGCACCCAAACTTTGGTTAAGTTGATAAGAAAACTTGATGATATGGGTCCACGTGTCACTGCCATCATTTATGATGGGTTTTTGGCTTGGGGGCTTGATGTAGCAAAGAAGTTTGGGGTACTTGGAGTAGTATTTTTCACTCAATCTTGTGCTGTGAACAACATCTATTATCATGTGAAGAGGGGACTTCTTAAGCTACCACTTTTGGAGCCTACTGTTTCAGTTACTGGGTTGCCGCTGCTTGAAGCTTCGGAGACACCATCTTTTGTACACGACTTTGGATCATACCCAGCTTGGTATGATGTAATTGTGAATCAGTTCTCAAATATTGATGAAGCAGATTGGGTTCTTTTCAATACTTTCTACAAATTGGAAGAACAGGTGTATAGATCATATATACAGACAATAAAATGAGATCTAAACCGTTTGATTTTTTTTTTTATGTGAATAAACTATGCTATATCATTTTCTTACTTTATGTGAGTTTTTTATTAGGTGATTGATTGGATGGCTGAACTTTGGAAACTGGGGACTGTTGGACCAACTCTTCCATCTATGTACTTGGACAAAAGACTTGAAGATGATAAAGATTACGGCATCAATCTAATTAAGCCAAATACCAGTGCTTGCATGAGTTGGCTTAATGATAAGCCGAGAGGTTCTGTTGTTTATGTTTCATTTGGGAGCATGGCTGAACTAACATTGGAACAAGTAGTAGAGTTAGCTTGGGGATTGGAAAGAAGCAATTGCTACTTCCTGTGGGTTGTGAGAGAGCCAGAGCAGACCAAGCTACCGTACAAATTCATAGAGGAAACACGGCATCAAGGATTGGTTGTGAGTTGGTGCCCTCAATTGGAGGTGTTAGCACATGAATCCATAGGATGTTTTATTACACATTGTGGGTTCAATTCGGTACTTGAAGCATTGAGCCTTGGAGTTCCAATGGTGGCAATGCCTCAATGGACCGACCAAACCACCAACACAAAGTTTGTCGAGGATGTTTGGGGACTGGGATTCAGAGCTCGGTCTAATGGGAAAAGCCATGTGACAAGAGAAGTGGTTGAGATGTGCGTAAGAGAAGCAATGGAGGGAGAAAGAGGAAAAGAGATGAAGAAAAATGCATACAAATGGAAGAATTTCGCGAAAGAGGCCGTTGATGAAGGTGGAAGTTCAGATAAGTGCATTGAGGAATTTGTTTCCAAGCTACTATGCTCCTAGTGTTTTACAAGTAAATTCAGTGTTTCTGTTTCCTTCAAAATAAGAAGATATGGCTTAAACTTCAAAGATGGTCGGTTTACTATTTGAATCATACTTGTTTTAATGTATTGTTGGCTCAAATTTATTGTATCAATAAAAGATGATCGAGCATTGAATAACTTATATTTGAGAAACTGAAGAGATTGAAAAAGAACTTGAAAAAATGACCCAAATAGCAGCTTCGAGTATGGAATCAAGTAGCCTCAAAGCAAAGCAAGGATAGAAACATTGGAATATATGACTTATACTTGCTCACATCACTGTTCTTTTTCTTTCTTTCTCTTCAGTGTTTAATTTCTTTGCTTTGAGCTGCAAATTTTCTCTTTTTTTTTTCTTAATCTGATATACATTGTTCCTTTGCTTTTATGCTTTTCTTTCTCCAATAACATAAACTAGACATCACACTCCATGTATATGGAATTGGTACCTTGCCTTTATTCGTTGCAAACTAAGCCATATAAATTTTTTATCCTAAAGACTTGCTCACAGCCCTATACAATATCATTACTAAAAAACTTATCCTTTGTATACTACAACAAAGAAAAAACAGAGAGAGGGAGAGAGAGAGATAGCCATGGAAATTGCTACTTCATTTGCAGGGAGTATTATGGTGAAGATTGTTGACAAGCTTTTTAAATGCAGCAGGCCATCAGTTTGGTTACTTGTACCACTATAGTGACAACATTGAAGCACTTTGAATGGAAGCTAAGAAACTCAAAAGATACAAGAGACAGGGTGAAAGGAAAGATTGATGTTGCAAAAGGACATGTAGAAACTATTGAAGCAGATGTTCAAAGCTGGATAGTAGGAGTTGATAAGATCACTGATGAAGCTGATAAGTTTTTGGAAGATGAAGTCAAAGCAAACAAGAAATGCCTTGGAGGGCGGTGCATTAATCTCCGCTCACGTTACAGCTTCAGTAAGGAGGCACAGAAGAAGACTCTGTGTCTCGTCCTGCTCCTCCACCAGGTATTATATCTTCATCTAAGGTCACTTTTGAAACTTTTGAATCTAGAAAATTAATTTTGAAGCAAAATATGGAGACCTTGTGTGATGAAAATCTCAGCATAGTTGGAATATGTGGGAAGGGGGATGTGGGGAAAATCACATTAGTGAAGGAAATTGGGGGACAAGCAAAAGAGGGTAAACTGTATGATGAAGTTGTGATGGCTGTTGTGTCTCAAACTCCAAACTTAATGAAGATTCAAGAGGAAATAGGTAAGAGGTAAGAGGTTAGGTTTGAGAGTTTCTGACAATGACAGGTCAACAAGAGATAGTTATTTATGGAAAAGAATCAGGATGGAGAAGCGGATACTTGTAATATTAGATGATATATGGGAAAGAATTGATTTAGAGAGGGTCAATATTCCTATTTAGAAAAGATCATATAGGCTGTAAGATTTTACTCACCTCCCCGTAAGTCAAGAGGTTTGGGATCAAATGGATGCTCAAAAGATTTTTACCCTCGGAACTTTGTCAGAACAAGAATCTGAGACCCTTTTTAGGGAGGTGGCTGGCCAGGTTGTTGACATCTCTGATATAAACCCCAATGCAAGAGAGATAGCTGCTAAATGTGGTGGCCTGCCAATTGCAGTTATCACCGTAGGAAGAGCATTGACGAACAAGAATAATAAGTATGTGCGGATTGACGCTCTTCAACAGCTTAAAAGGTCCAAACCGACAAACATCCCAGGGATGCATAAAAATGTAGTTTCAAGTCTGGAGCTGAGCTACAATTATCTAGAAAGCGAGGAAGCAAAATCACTCTTCCTGTTCTGCTGCTTATTTCCAGAAGATTCTGACATTAAGATGGAAGAGTTGGTGAGACATGGGATGGGCCTGGAATGGTTCAAAGATGTTGGTACGGTGGAAGAAGGCAGAGTGATCAATCCGGGACGTTATTGTAAGTAGCCTCACCTCTTCTTTTTTGTTGATCGGTGGTGGTATGGAATAGTAATAGCGTTAGAATGCATGACGTTGTGTGTGTGATGTTGCAATAGTAATAGCGTCTAAACAAAACAACGCGTTCATGGTGAAAGCTGGCACTGGACTACGAGATTGGCCAAAGCTGCAGACTCTACTGCTGTAGGAAAATCTTTCTTCATTTATCCCTGATGGATTTTTTGAAGGATCAGTTTTACACTTGAGTTGTTTAGAACTTTCACCATTGCCTCCCTCACTACTTCAATTCCTTGCTAAGTGATCTATCTTTAATAGGAAAGCTAAGTAATCTTGAGATGCTTAGCCTTTCCATATCTACTTTTTAAGGAGATCCCCATATGTTTTGGCCAATTAAGCTGTCTCAGGTTGTTGGATTAGAATGACTTGATCAGTTAACCCTAATATCACGCCTTCATAATTTAGAAGAGTTTTAGGCGCAGGGATTATAAAAAGAAAAAAGACATTCGGATTTATAAGCTTCTAAAAAAAGGTATGTACAAATTTTAGAGGTTTTACAAATATCATCGATACTTTGTCAAGAATTAGTTTTAGTTAATTTTAATAGGAGAATTAAAAATTCAGCCTTAATTCAAAAGTCTGAAATTAGTAAACCTCCACGTGTCACGTCGTGATTGGGCTGTTTTTCAAAATCTTAATATTAAGTTTTTTATTTTAACTTTATAATTTATTTTTATTAATCCCATCAAAATTTGGCCCGATCCAACGATGAATAATAAATGGCATTAAATCTAACCCTTTGGGAATTCAACAAAACAGTCAAAGCCTTAGCTTGCGTCTTTCCACTGGCCGTCAATTTAGCCACGTGGCATCTCCCTCTCACCAAATCCTACCTTAAGTTCACCTCACACTCCCCGTGGCTAATCAGAAACACCTTTATTACCGTCCGATCCTCATCCACCAACAAACCCCGTGAGGAAATCGACGGCGGGGCATAAGGGGAGGCGCCAAGACATTATACGTGTCCTACACTTTGATTGATGCCCCAATCATGACGTGAGGAGTTGGATGGAGAAGTAGGAGAGTGGAAGAAGAAGTAAATAAGGGTAAGAAAAAGAAATGCCCTGAAGACGACGAGTTTAGTGAATGAAAAATGATAGCGAAATTGGTGAATGTAGAGGGGTTTGTCCATTACTTGTTTGGGCTGAAATTTTCTCAAGAAAATTTTTAGTAGAGAAGTGATGGAAAGTCGGGATGGGATGGTTAGTTAATCATTTGAGAATGCGGGTTTGTTAGGATTTGGGGAGAAAGAGATCACAAACTTGTAATGTGAGTAGATTTTGAAACTTATATTTTGTGTTTATGTTTCCTTTTTGCAATTGTTTATAATTATTATTATTATTATTGAAATTGTTGTTGTGGTTGATGTTTATTCGGTGAAGATTTAAGAATAATTATATAATTTCATTAAAATATTTAGGGTCAAATTTAATACACTTTGTAAGAGTAAATATAATTTTATAAATGCACCAATAATAAGTTTTAAATAATATAATAATTTTATTTGTTACTTATTAATTTAACTCAAATAGGGAAAAATTGTAATTTCATTAATTTTACTAATTTTCCAATTAAAATTAATAAAAATCATACAAAAGTTGACAATAAAATTTTTAAACCTCTAAAATTTGTATATCCCTCTTTCAAAAAATTAGAGATGGTAGCGAATCGAATTTGGGACAAATATTTTTAAATTTGTACCTACATCTACTTAAAAAATAAAATATTAAGTCATTTTAAAATTCGTTGCAAGTTTAGAGTTTTATTATTAAACTTGCACTAACGGATATGTACTCGTTATTAAATCCGCAACGAGTTACTTGCGAATTTTAAGCGAGTTTTAAATTAATATAATAAAAAATAAAATTATAATCTTAATTTAATTGAAAATCTATAAAATATAGCAATTAAAATAATATCAATTATAATTCTAAAATTAATTTTAATTACGTTAAATGTTATAATTCTAATTTTAATTTTAATTACATTAAATATTATAATTTTAAATCTAATTTCAATTTTAATTATGTTAAATGTTATAATTTTAATTCTAATTTTAATTATATTAAATATTATAATTTTAAATCTAATTTCTATTTTAATTACGTTAAATGTTATAATTTTAATTTTAATTATATTAAATATTTTAATTCTAATTCTAATTATGTTAAATGTTATAATTTTAAATCTAATTTTAATTTTAATTAGTTAAATATTATAATTTTGATTTTAATATTGATTTCAGTTACGTAAAATATTATAATTCTAAATCTAATTTCAATTTTAATTACGTTAAATGTTAAATATTTTAATTATAATTTCAATTTTAATTTTATATATATTAAATGTTATAATTTTAAATTCGATTTGAATTTCAATTACGTAAAATATTATAATTTCAAATCTAATTTTAATTTCAATTACATTAAATGTTATCATTCCAAATCTAATTTTAATTTTAAATATATTAAATATTTAATTTTAATTACAATAATAATTTTAATTATGCTAAATATTATCATTTCAAATTCAATTTCAATTACATTAAATATTTTAATTTTAATTTAATTTCAGTTACATTATATATTATGATTTTAATTTCAATTACAATCATTAATCCTTTTAAACTAATTTTAGTTATTTTTTATTGAATAATATGAATGACGTTAAATTAAATCTAAATTTTTTTATGTGGGTTAATAACAAATAAAAAAAAACTCATTTTTTTTTAAATTATAAAAAAATATAATATGTGTGGATATCCATTGTAAAGATCTAAAAATTATTCACTAAACTTATACTTATTCCAAATCATTTATAAATTTTAATTTTATATACTAAATTTGTTTCAAATTTTTTCAAATCCTCCCTATTATAAATAAATTTTAACAAATTTACAAATAATTTTTCTGTTCGTGCGAAAAACCTAGGGTCCAATATCCTTTTCCTATTATAAAGCCAATACCACCGATAGGCTTGTTGAGTTAAAAGTCTTAACTTGATGATGACTTTGCCGGAAGACAGTATCTGGCATAACCCGATGCCTTTCCTAAATTAAACGTATCAAGCGTTACCATAGCAACAGGCTATCCGCTGGGGTTACAATTAATTCACCGGGACTGGGTGAAAAAACTCGAGAACGATGTTTATGTCGCGCGACATGAGGTATTCGCCACTGGTTGATTGGGTAAAGGATTTGTTAAAGAGAAGTGTCTGGGTTTAACAGGAACTTTTGGCGTAGAACATTTTCATGGTGATCTAGTTTGTGAAGGGCTCCCAGAATTGAAGTTTCTAGAGATCTGGGAATGTAACGACGTAAAATATCTCCTCAACACACTGGAACGGGCACCACAAACAGCTTTCAAAGAGTTGGAAGTATTGCAAATCTATTCTAGTCTCAACTTTGTTGAAATATGCCACGGTGATGAAGTAGAAAGTACTACCAGCCGAGTCCTTCAGTAAACTACAAGTGTTAGATTTGACAGAATGTGACCGCATTTCAAACTTGGCTCCGGAAAATTTGCTACTGACACTACGAAATTTAAAATTCTGCACCATAGAATTATGTGTATCATTGATACATGTTTTTGATCTTCAAGGACTTGAGATTGTGCATGAAGAAACCAAGTTCCTGCCATTCTTGGAAACAGTAGCATTGATGTATCTGCCTGAGATGACTCGCGTGTGGAAGGGTGACAATCACAATCTCCGATTAATAAGCTCCTGTAGTCTAAAGAGTGTATAAGTGGTGTACTGTGACAAGTTAAGAAAACTATTTCCGCAATCTCCACTGCAAAGCCTTATTTCTTTGGAAGAGGAGTCGATGCTTGCAATAATTTAGAGGAGATCTTTGTGAAGAAAGAAGGAGAGGAGCAGACAAAGGAGACTGCGCTGTGGAAAAGAGGCCAAACTACAATAACCTCCCAAGGTTTGAGGAACCTGGTTGCCATCCACATTGATGACTGCCGTAAATTAGTTAACCTCCATGGCCAAAAGCTTGGTGGTACTCAAGGAGCTGACGGTATCACAATGCCCACGGATGCAAGGAATTGTCGTGGAGGAAGAAGTGATAAGGGAGCATTATGTTGGAAAAAATATTCAAGGTGAACCTCACAATTAATTAAACTGAGATTATCTATTCTCCGTTTCGGATTCATCTTTATAAAAAAGTATTAAACAGTATCAAAAAAATAAATAAGAGAACAACAACACAAAAATTTACGTGATTCAACTCAAATTTAACTTACATCTGCGGGTTATTAAAAATAAGATTTATTATGTAAAAATAATTATAATTACATAAATTTTCACCACTCACCTAACAAATCGAGCTTACTATTAACTGCGAATTCATAAGTGTTTTCTACTATCTTAATAATAGTTACATTATAAGTACCTAATTAGAACTAAGAGATTACAATATGAGAAAAATAAAAATAAACATTTTATTTTTTTTCTCGCACTCTTATTTTTCTTCTCTCTTCCATTGCTCTTCTTTAGCATTTTTTGTGTTATATTTTGGTGTTTCCCATTAAAATCTCATCTCCAAATAAACTTATTTATAAGTTTTTACAATGCAAAAAAGTCCTTGTTAATTTTAATGTCACATGCATCAATTTATTTTTCTTCATATTTAAGTCAAATAAATTAGCTCAACCACTATCACTTATGCACAAATCAAATAAATTGACTCCACCTAAATACATATTTGTCTCCAATACCAACACTTCAACTGAGAGGATTGTTTTCCCAAGTTTGTTCAAATTGCAATAAAAAGGCTTTCTTGTTTTTTCTCAGGCGGTACAAGATTGAATACCTATCTCCGGAGACACTAGCGATAGATGGATGTCCGAGCATGAAGACATTTGGTTATGGAGATCAAGTGACACCCAAGCTAAAGGAAGTGACTCTATCAGACGATAAGAGGTGAATGGGTAACCTTAATGTCACTGTGCAGCAATTCTTCTATGAACTGGCAAGTCAAGTTCAACTATAGCTTGCTTGCAAATCTTCCTTAATGTTTGTACGCAGTATTGTTCTTTTAACGTTCAGGATGAGAATTTTATTCAGCTCACACTCATAATTCAGCATCTTTTTCTTTTTTACTTTTCCTTTCCAGGTGTAGGAAAGGGTTCCGAGGGAAGAATCATCGCAGGCAGAAAGATCAACTGAAAATACTGCCGCTGAGAATTGAATGTATAAAATAATGGGGTACTAAACTGAGTCATGTTCCACAAGTTCATTTCCAAGATTTTAACATTACTCTAATTTGAATTGTTGATTTCTTTCCAGAATCATTATACCGGGAAGTACGATTGATAGGTTCAAGTAATCAGATTTTGTTGATCATTGTTAGATTTTATTCTTCTTTTTCATCTGTTGGTTAAGGAAGGTTTTCATGCTTCTTTTCTATGGATGATGATGTTAGTGCTTTGGGTTCGTCTCTCAGGTACCAAGGCCAGACTTTCTGGGATTTCAATTCAAGAAATACTGAAGTTCATGGAGCTAGAAGCGATTTGATCTTTAGTCAAATAATTTGACTGTTTGTTTATTACCAAAATGTATGTGAACGGTGAACCTTAGACATACTCTCCATGGATTTAATATAGGCAGGAGAAACTTGGTTCTAAAAAGTAAATGTTGTTTCATGTTCGAAGTGTCCATTAAAATAAAGCGAAGCCTTATTTCTAGCTTAGGGATGGTAAATAAAAAAAAAAAGATTTGAAAAAACTTGAAAATTCGGGAAAAAACTTGAACTTAAAAAAATTAAAGTTTTTTTTGGGGTCTAAATTTTAAAATTTTTTTTTATGGGTTCGGTCTAGATTCAGCTTTTTGGACTCAAAAAACCCGATTCAAAACTATAAGTTTTTTTTTTCTTCCTTAAAATCAGTTTCTCTTCTCTTTCTATTCGTTTTTTTTTTAACTTTTCACACAACACAATCACTTCTCTCTCCCTCCCCCCCATCCCCCAACCCGCCCCCCAGGCCGCCCCCCGCCCCCCCCCCCCCCCCCCCCCCGGTCTCAAGCTCTTACTTGCTTTGATTCATTCGCCCTACATGATCACCTACTTTCTTCTAAGTGAACTGCCAAAGTTTCCCCTAATATCAATTACAGAAATTATGATTTCAAGAATGCTTGATTGTTCGGTAATGTGTTGTCTTGGAATAGAAATCAAAATGGCTAGCGTATTAATTCTTTTGCTTATGTGCTTTGGATGGATCAGATGATGTGAATTGCAAGAATGAGGATTTTGGTGAATTGAATTTTGATGATTGGTTGAGAGTGAAGAATTGAGCTGAGATGAGTGGTTGTGATGTTTCATTATTTTTTGAGCTAACTCATTTGTGATGATGGATAGCGGATGAGTTGTAACACAACTTAGGGTTAGATGTTGATTGTTAATATCCTTTAGAAGAGATTAATTTATTTTTTTTCCAGCTTATTGTTGCAATCCACAAAGAGTTTTCAGTGTTTTCAAATTAAAAATTATTTTTAAAAAAAAAAAACCTGGATTAAAATCCGAATTGCAGTGAAGTTGAGCAGAACCCAAACCTGGATTTTGCCAACCTTATCTAGCTTTGCACTCTGTTACTTAAAATAATGTGTGTTCCATCAGTGCAGGCAATCATTTTGGGATAGCAAGAGTGAAACATTACATCTCATGTCTCGGCAATATATATGTTCCCTTCGCTTCATGATTAATTTGCTTTATAACGGTGATTCAAAACTGAAAACATTACATCTCATATCTTGGCAAGTAAATTTTCAATATGGTTCGCAATACTTTTAGAAGAGAATAGACATTGTAAGCAAGAGGAAGATGCATGATGCTCAGACAACTATTTTGCTTGAGGTGAAAAACCCGCCAAGGGTTAATATTTATGATATTGATCCAGTAAAGAATGGCCAAAATCAAATGGCAATGCTGAAATTTGAGATACAACAAGAGATATTAGAGATATCATCGCCAGAAGAATTGAGCCTAAAATTCAATGGGCTAGTTACATCTCCTGGCAGCAATCTCAAGCAAACCATAAACAAATACATGATCTGGTACCATATTGCAAAATAAACCGCTCTGTAAATCAAATGAAAGCTATCATACAGAAACCCGCAACATTTAGTTAAATAGAGGTGGACCTAATAAATGCTGCAAACTATAGATTGATGACTATTTAGTTATGAATTAATACAGATATTTCAAGCCGGTAACTTTTACATCAAAATGATATGCTATATTAACATTTATTAAAACAGCATGCAATAGACAATTACATATCATGTAACGGCAACAAACATCACTATCTTTCTTACCTTTTCACTAGTCTACTTCACTTCTCGAGCAACTATAAGTTCTTCAATATAATCAGCATCACCAGTTTCTGAGGCCAACAAAATCTCATCCTCAGTTATGAAATGGTATCGCTCCCCAATAGCTCTAAGAAACTGGTACACTTCAAACATGGTAGGCCTCTCTTTAGGAGTTGGAAGTACACAGTTGCATGCAACTTTAAGAAACTGGAAAAGCTCGTTATCAACACCCTTCCCAACCAAGGATTTATCAATAGCATCTTGGAGTTGACCGCTGCTTGACAGTTGTGTGATCCATTCTACCAGATTTCCCTTAAAGCTGTCAGGAGCTTTAGCCACATTGGTAGGTTTCTCACCAGTCACCAACTCCAGAAGCACAGTTCCAAAGCTGTAAACATCTCCCTTTGGTGTTGCTACAAGAGTTCTTGTGTACTCTGGAGCAACATAACCCAAATCCCCAAACTCTCCATTCACAAAGGTACTTAAATGCGTATCAATTGGGTTCATGAGCCTAGCAAGACCAAAATCAGATATTTTGGGCTCAAAATCTGCATCCAATAAGATGCATTTAGAGCTAATATTTCTGTGGATAATACGAGGGTTGCAGGTATGATGCAGCCAGGCAAATCCTTTAGCTGCCCCTATAGCTATTTTGAGCCTCAAGGACCACTCCATATACTTGCCGCTATCATCTGCAGGATGTAAATGATCATAAAGGGTACCGTTTGACATGTGCTTGTAAACCAAAAGCCTCTCCTTCTTAGCCATGCAAAAGCCTAAAAGAGGAACTAAGTTACGGTGCTTCACACTTCCCAGAGTAGCCATCTCAGACACAAATTCTTTCTCAGAATGTTGAGAATCCTGTAACCTCTTAACCATAAGTGAAGTGCCATCTTCAAGTACTGCTTTGTACATTGTCCCAGTTCTTCCTGACCCGATAATATTATTTTTGCTGAAGCCATTAGTAGCCTTCATGAGATCACTTAATCTCATTTTAGTAACTATCTTCTCAAACATGGAAACCTGGTAATTAAATACTTTCTTAGTTTAACACAAATAGTTGATGGGCAAATAAACAAAGAAAATGATAAAGTAGAAATGCACTAATAGTATCATTCATTAAAGAAAGAGGAATAAGACATATATAGATTAGCTTGCCTTAATGTTTTTGGATCCCTTCAAGCTCATAGCCCATTTGTTTCCTTCAGGATCATCGTCCTTCTTCTTCTTCACTGCCATTCTACGTGAATAGAAGAACATACCAATACCCACAACTAATGCTGCAACAGTCACCCCACCAATTGCTGCCCCAGCAATAACGCCAGTATGAGGGCCCTTTGAAGTTCCCTTGCAAGCATCCAAAGGAGCCCCACAGAGTCCTTGATTATTTGCAACACTGTCTACTGAAAGTGTAAGATTGACAAAACTCGGAATTTGCCCAGAAAGAATATTATTAGCCACACTAAATGTTTTCAAACGACCAAGCAGGCCTAGTTGTGGAGGAATCTGACCCGCCAACCGATTGTTATAAAGTTTAAGGGTATTCAAGTAGGTAATATTTGCAAGATTCACTGGGATATTTCCCGAGAAATTATTGGATGAGAGATCCAGAGATGTCAAAAATCCAACTAATTGAGAGATATCATCGGGAAGAGGTCCAAAGAGCTTATTGCTCGAAAGATCTAAGCCAGTCATGCTCTTGCAATCTTTAATGCCACGAGGAAACATACCCTTGAGCCCCATATCGGAAAGGCGGAGATTCAAAACCTTATTCTCATCTGGATGCCAACATTCAACTCCAGTAAATCTACAAATGAACCCTTCGGTATCATTATTAAAGTTCCAAGAAGAATTTAAGTAACCGAAAGGGTCCTCCAGCGAAGCTTTAACGCTTTTCAAGCAAGCAATATCTTCCACGGTACCATAGCTTAGACTACAGCCGAGCAATAACCAGAGTGAAATGCCAATAAGAGATTGGCTTTTTAGTTCCATGTCGCTGAACAAACCCATTAAATACTACAAGCAACCAACTCTAGTAGATGAAAAATCAATACAATTTACTAAACCACAAAATCATAGTCCTCACACCAACAAACCCTGAAACAAAATTACAAAAATAACACCAAATTCAGCACTAATTACAGTATGTATAGAATTCCAAAGGCACTCACTTTCTATTTATGTTACATATAAATAAAAATTTATAGAAAAACAAAAATTCAACAATTCAACAGATAAACACAACTCCAAAAAAATGAGAGAAACCCAGTTGACTTGATCAGCACAAGTTTGTATACTCGAAACCCCAGAATTAATACGAAAGAAAATTAAGAAATCCCACCTGAAATTCCACGGAGCCAAACTGAAGAAGATCGAAGAACAAACAAAAGGGTTCTCGAAACAACGCACAAGCATCGATCTTTCCGTCAGCATCAAAACTGCAACATGCTTTTAACAAATTTTCAAAGACATGAAACAAAGAGAACTGGAAGCAACAGAGCACCAGCTACCATAAAAGCAAAGGAGGAGAAATATGAAAACAAAGTAGAGGGTTGGGTTAAGTGTGGAAAGAAGAAGGAGAGGATTGAGTTAACGGGTCAAACAAGGAGGAAGAGGGGCAGAGGGTCCATACTTTTTATTTATTTATTTATTTCATTTTTCCAAAACTCTCAGGTCAGGCGACGACTGGAGACTGCAATTGCGCGTAGACTTCTTGGTGCTTCTTACTTTTTTTTTTTTTTTTGAATATCTTGGTGCTTCTTACTAGTTGCTTCACTTTGTGTTTTTTTTTTCTAATAAAAAATAATTTATTGTTTAATGATTTTTCTTTTTACTAAATTATTTTTTAATGATTGGAAAACAAATGCTTTGATTCAAATGTAATTAATGTCTTCTTTAGATGCATTTAAATAGTGTTTTCTTAAAAATATTTTTGAAAATGATTATATATTTTATGGTTGATTTAAGTATTAGGTTTCAAAATGGTTGTTGGCTTAAAGAAATTCGTCATAATGCACATAAATATAGCTAATTAATCTAAAATAATGTTACACTTTTAATTAATATCTCAAATTTTTTATTCCAAACTAGTATTAAATAATCATTAGTTGGTTAAATAGAGGTGGGCAAAATTTTCATTCTCAACCGACCCATCTTAAAATTTTTGGATCGGGTTGAAAATAAAAATATATTCAAGATTGATTAAAACATAAAAAATCTGTCTCGATCAAATCGGGTCAATTTTAAGAAATTCTCTAACCTGATTTTTTTAAACTTAATAATTATTTTATAAAATCTAATATAATTTGAATTTGAATTATAAATGTAATAGAATTAAAATTAGAATTAAAATTTTTAATAAAATTGAAACTAAAATTATAACATTTAATGTAATTAAAATTTGAATTATAAAATGTAATGTAATTAGAATTACAATTATAAAATTTAATGTGACTGAAATTAAAGTTAGATATAGAATCGAAATTATAATATTTAATGTATTAAATTAAAATTATAATATTTAATATAATTGAAATTGAAATTGAAATTGAATTTAGATTTGGATTTGAAATGATAACATTTGACGTAATTGAAATTAGATTTGAAATTATAATATTTAATGTAATTAAAATTGAATTTAGAATTATAACATTTAAAGTAATTGAAATTAAAATTAGATTTAAAATTATAACTTTAATATAATCGAAACTAAAATTAAAATTAGAATTAAAATTATAACATTTAATGTAACTAAATTTAAAATTAAAATTGAAATCAAAATCAAAATTATAATATTTAATGCAATTAAAATTGCAATAGGAATTGAAATGAGAATTATAACACTTAACATAGTTAGAATCGAAATTATAATAGTTAACATAATTTAAATTAAAATTAGATTTGAAATTATAACATTTGATGTAATTAAAATTAAAATTGAATTTAAAATTATAAAATTTAACAATTAAATCAAAATTAGAATTAAAATTATAATATTTGACATAATTAAAATTAAATTATATTTAAAATTATATATTTAACATAATTAAAATTGAATTTAAAATTATAATATTTAATATAATTGATATTAAAATTAAAATTATAATTATAATATTTAATGTATTTAAAATTGATTCGAATTATAATACTTAAATACCAAAATCTCTTAATTCAACATGTTCTATGAGTTAAACCAATTCACTCAAGACTCCCATTCTATAGTAAGAGAAAAATAATGTTTTAATGGAAAGTATTATCACCTTATATTATTTAGTTAATCCACATGTTATCATTGTAACGACTCGCTTCGAAACAATATAACATTACATGTTTAGGTATAAGTCTTCATGATTTTATTTTTGAGTTTTTTCAAAAAGTTTCATATTGTTTGAGAATGAATTATATATATATATATATATATAACTAAAAAATTTATCTAACCAAATAATATAGGATTCTAGCACCTAACATTTACTTCGTCCATTTTAAGTAGTGAGATTCTAAAAAATAAAAAGAGATTATCGCATCTCATATCACTCGTGAAGATGAACCTGCGATAACTTATAAAGTTTAGTCTCCATTAACTAAGTAAACAAGCTTTAGATGAGGACGTTTGTGTAAAGTCCAAAAGCAAATCGATGGTAAATGACGCATATGTGAAGTCCAATATGGACAATATCTATTTGGTTATTAGGCTCGAGTGTTATAAATGGCATTAGAGCAAGATATACCTCATTGCGTGGACCAATGAACTTTCAATCTATGCTACAAATAGTACATACTTGTCGTCCTTGGGTTTTAGCCCACATGAGTTAGTCATGTGTCCCTAAGTGCCTAACACACACAAGGTTGTGTCTCTTTAGATGAGGGGGATAAATTATAACACTCGATATACAATATTCCACAGGTTACAGATAATAGACTCGAGATGGATGAGATAAGAGTTAGATACTATAATCCGTTATTACTTAGATAAAGCTTTTGAGCTATATATGCAGAGCTCATTCTCAAATAATATAAAACTTTTTAGAGAGACCAAAAAATAAAACTGTGCATACTCAAATCCATACTAAGTAATATTATATTGTGTAAGAGTGAGTCATTACAAGCATTATTTTAAAAACACAAATAAATTGCACTATATGTTCAAGTGTTCGTAATGTGGTATGCATAAATTGTTCTTTATTACAAAATTTTGTGTGCGCAGGACATCGACCAACATTACAGGCTCGGCCTATCAGATTGTGGGCTTGCATCAATAGACTTCTTATGACTTCGATGCTACAATGCATTATTTTAGCTTAAATTTAATTCGGCCTATTTTACGGACCCATTTGAGCAAATTAAAAATTTCTTAAATATTAAGAAAAAGGAATAATGTCATTGCCATTTGTGCTCCTTACAAAAATCAAAGCGGTTCAATTATTTAATAGCATAACTTAATAAGCACTTGGAATGTTTTGAGTAAAAACTAATACATAAATATAATTTAAATATATATATATATATAAATAGCCACAATTTTGAGCCATTTAATTAATTTAGTTATTTATAAAATTTTAAACTGTGTTTTTTATCAAAGGCTTAATGAATTGACAAAAGTACACTTTTATTATTTTAATCGTACCCATTACGGTAAACAGTATTTGATCTAGCAAATATTCTATTACAATAATTTTTTTATTTGTTAATTTTATTTTATATTATAATTAATTTATTTATAATTTTATTTTATTATGTATGATATAATTTTATATCATTTGTTTAAAATTATATAAATACAATAAATAAAACAAATATAGTTTTAATTAAAAAAAATACAAACTTAAGATTAAAAAAATATATTTTTTTATAAATAATATAAATTAATTATACTATACATAATAAAATAAATATAAACAATAAATAAAATATTTATTTGTTTAATTATAACTAAAAATAAACTTAAAAATATTATTAAAATAAAAAAAATAAATTTAAAAAATGAGGGGGTAATTTAGCTCCCTCAATCGCGCCCATATTGAGCGCAATATTTTCATTCGTAATATTTTATATCACACCCCATATTGAGTATTACCGCATTCCTTTATTGGTGTAATATTTTTTATCACGCTTTCAATGTGGGTGCAATATTTTTTTATCGTGCCCTTGATGTAGATGCAATATTTTTTTATTATGCCCTTAGTATGAGTGTGATTTTTTTATCGCATCCTTAAAATGGGTGCGATATTTTTTTATTACGTCTCCAATATGGGCGCGATATTTTTTTATCGTACCCTCAATTTGGAAATATCACGCCTCTAATGTAGGAGCTATATTATTTTATCACGCCATCAATGTGGGCACAATATATTTTTGTTGTGCCTTAATGTTTTAATTTATTTTATTATTTATAATTTTATTTTATTATATGTGGCATGTTTAATTATATATTATTCTTTTAAAATTAAATATATTTGTTAAATTTTTATTTATTTTATTTAATTATCGACAAATAAATTAAATATAATTTTAATAAACAAATACAAATTAAGTTTGTATTAATTTATAAAAATTATTTTTTAAGTTTTTTATTTATATTATTAAACTAATTTAATTTAACTACATTAAATAATTATATTATTTATTTAAATTTTGTATCAATATGATTAAATCAAATAATTAACAAATAATATAAAATAAATATAATTTTACTAAAAAATAAAAATTTAAATTAAAAAAGATTATTGTATAAGATATTATTCACTATAGCAGATACTATTTATTGTAACGAGTAATGTTAAAATAGTGAAAGAATATTTTTGTTTATTTCTAAATTCTTTAGCTAAAATAGTTAGAGTTTTTTTTTTTTATAAATGATTAAATTAGTTAAGTGCCCATAAATTATGATTATTTACGATTCTTTTTTTAAACAATGAGAGAATATTTGAACTTAGGACTATAACGGTGGTAGATATACTTCTAACCCTTTATCATTAAGTTGTTAACACAAATATAATAAAACTCATTTAATATAATAAATCTATATAATCAGCTATCTATATTTAAAATTGTTAATTTTTGTTGATTAAATTTTTTTTTTCAAATAAATGAACTGTCGTACATCATGTCTCATTTTAAATGACAAAACTTTTGTCACATTTCATGATATAAATTCATTATATTATTAGCATTTAATCAAAACTAATCTAAATTCTTTCAATTTAAAAAAAATAGTTGGTAATTTATTCTTTTATGGCAATGAAATTGAATACGTAGTTAAATCAAACCAAATAGAAACAAAATGAATCCGATAATTCAAGTTATGATATTTAAAAGATCAATTTTTAAGACGATTTATATATTAAATTTGTTTTTTTCACAATAAAATCCTATGCTATATATCCGTAAACGTTACCGTCTCAAATTTTTTTTATAATAGCTAAATAAATAAGATAACAAATTATATTTAAATTTGTAATTCTTATTGATGCATTTGATTACATACTATATTATTGAAAATAAACATTTATAAATATAATATAGAATTTGATTTTTTTAAAGAGAAAATAACCATAAATCTATATTTAAAAAAATTAAAATTCACATTTAAACATGTTTTGTAAAATTTCTCAATGTATTTACTGTATTTATGACTAATAAAATAGATTACGACAAGATTATTTAATATAAATTTGATACGTTTTAAATAAAAATGAATAAAAAAATTGGTACAATTAATAAACAAGATAAATTTGTGTTACTTTTTTTATTAATCGTGTCAAATATATGTTAAAATTTTGCGATTTACAAATTCGTTTAAGTCATATTAAATAAAATAAAATAAATTAATTTGTTTAAAAATAAAATTGTGTTTATTTTCACAAGTCACGAATAAGACACAATTTTAACTAATAAATAAATAAATAAAATTAAAAATAAAAATATCTAAAAATATATTTATTGTAACTTAAACGTAATTAATTATTTTAAATGAATCAAATTTTAGTGTTATTATTAATTTAAATGAATTTAACCGTATATAATTATATAAATAAATTTAATTTATTTAAATATATCTAATTACATTGTATAATTTATATATTAAACGAATTAAATTTATATTTAAATATTTGACTCGTTTTACATATACGAATTGAATGCTTACCTAATAAAAATTTGTTAATATCCCAGTTAGCACAATATGGATATGATTGGTGTAGACAAATTCTATTACATCAATTGTTACGCTTAGTGTACCCATCTATCATTCAGTTGTCGGAGGTGACGTGGTATTTACTTAAAGCGCACCGCCGTAGTTGTCTAATTTCAACGAAGACATTGCTTAGGGCCAGCCGCCAGCTCAGCAGATACATAACGAATAATAGCAAAAACGCGAGCGCTCCTAAAAGAATGCCAAAAGAAAGTAAGAGAGAGAGAGGGGGGTGGCTGGCTGGCTGGCTGCTGTGACTGTGAGCTCGTGAGTGTGTGGTAATATAAAATTCTACTTGTCGCTCCTCGCGACTTTCCTCTTCTTTCTCTCTCTCTTAGGGATTGCTGTGCTGAGTAGCACCGGCAGAATAATGGATCGATAAATTTCTATTTCCACGCAATTTCTCACATACTCCAAGCCTTTTTCCTTCGCCATCACCGGGTAAAAATTCTTAATTTCTTCTTTATTTCAAAGCTTAATAATTCGCAATTAACTGCCCTTCCATTTTTTTTTCAATGTGCTGTTTGTCCTCAGATCGGGTTCTATAGTTTTTTTTTAAAAGAATCGGTTTTATTTTCCGGGAACGTCGTCGTTTTCCACTCACGGAGCTTTCAGACAGACATTTCGGATAATGTCTTGATTAGGGTTTTTTTTTTCTTGGCGGCTGTAGATGGTTAATTTACTATTTTTTTTAATAAAAATTTTACTTTGTGATGATCATTTGTGTTTTTTTTTTTGGTTTAGTTTCTTCCCCTCTCTTCTTTTTTTTTTTTGGTTCAATTTAATTTTGATTTTTGGATTTCTGATTGATGAAATGATGGAACTATTGAGCTGATTGCCTGTAAAATATGGTTAAGCTGACACTGTTTAGTTCATTACTAATCGGAAGTGAGACGAAGTTTTGTTTGTTGTCCTCTTTTGCCTAGTAGTTTGCAAGGTTATGAGAAATTGTGTCTTAATTTTGTATTGCTTTTATGCATCCTTGGTTAAATGTCTGGTGGAAGTGGTAGATATGTTAGATTTTTATCCTATGTTTGGCCGTTAGAAAGGTGGCATTATTTCACTTTTGGTTTCGGTGGATACCTGGGACAGATATTTGAGAAGGTTGAGACTCTTGAATAATGCTCCCCATTTAGATTATCTGATCGTTCGGTCTTCTAAGTATGTAGATAATTGATTTTCTTATATGGAAAGCCTGTACTTATGTGTTGCCCAGGAGAATATGAGTATTTTGAGGGTGTTGACTTAATGTAGAGGGTATGGAGATTAGGGTATTACGCTTTGGCATCTGCCTTGCATTCTTGCTTGTATCTATCTATCTAAGTATGTTCTGAAATAGTAAATTCATGTTATCTCATTTTTGTCATAACTAAGAACCTCTGCGAGTGCTATGTTGATGTATATCACTTTGGCCTAGATTGTGGCTTGGAGGACCATTGTCTTGTTCTTATAAGGTTCATGAGAATTACAAATTTGCAATGGGTTTAGTTCTGAAATAGTAAATTCATGTTATCTCATTTTTGTCATAACTAAGAACCCTCTGCGAGTGCTATTTTGATGTATATCACTTTGGCCTAGATTGTGGCTTGGAGGACCTTTGTCTTGTTCTTATAAGGTTCATGAGAATTACAAATTTGCAATGGGTTTAGTTCTTCATGTTTCTCTGATAAATTTGGGATATCAATGAGCCAAATTTTGAAATATACAATACTTAGGGTTTTGTTACTTTAGCACATTGAAACTTCAAAAAAGAAATTATACTGCATTTGGCTATTCGAATTGATAATTGTTTGTGATGGATCTTTATCTATTTAACTATAGCCAATATTTTTTCTTGAATTTAATCCATGGTTGCTGTTAAGTTTGGCTGCTTTTATGTTTTTGATATTTTGGCTGCAATATAAAGGCATGGTGGGTACTAAAAAGTTTTTGTGTTCTAACTGTTTACTAATGTGTATGATGGTAAGAAATTTTCCATATCTGTTTTGTCTACACCTTTTCTTTGGGGTTAGGGCAGGTTCTACTTTATCACACTACCTTTTTAATTATTCTTTTTGCTGTTTCCCACAGCGTTCTTGCCATGGAAAACACCCAATCAGTTGCTTCATTCATTGACTCTACAACTTCTAAGATACAACAACTTCAGAAAGCATTTGCTGAACTTGAAAGTCACCGGGCTGTAACCCTTAACTTAAAATGGAAAGAACTTGAAGAACATTTCCACGGGCTTGAGAAGTCCTTAAAGAGAAGGTTTCATGAGCTGGAAGATCAGGAAAAGGAGTTTGAAACCAAAACAAGGAAAGCCCGTGAAATTTTGCAGAAGCGGGAAGCTGCTGTTTTGGCCAAGGAACATGCCACATTGGAGAAGCTCCAAAAGAAGAGAGATGCTGCTGTTTTTTCCATTGCTACTGCTCTAGAGAAACAGAGGAAGGCATCTTCTGCAGAGCCTGCTATTGTTAGCAATGATGGTGAGAGCAGGGTGCCAACTGTTGAAGATAAACTGCCTGATTCCATGTCTGTTGAAAGTACCTTGGAAGGCATCAAAAACACTTCTGAGAATGAAAACATGGAGCTGAAGGCTTATCCCCAGTTATTCAAACTATGTGAAGAGATGAACACAGAACGCTTACATAAATTTATATCTGACAATCGTAAGAACCTTGCTGTTTTAAGGGAAGAAATTCCACTTGCTTTAAAGGTTGCTGCAGATCCAGCTCGTTTGGTGTTGGACTCTCTGGAAGGTTTTTACCACATGGAGGTGCCATATGTGGATGGAAAGAAAGATTCAAACTTATTGGGTCTCCGAAGAACCTGCATTATGTTGATGGAATGCCTTAGCATTTTGCTCTCGAATCTTGACATGAGTTCTCTTACTGCTATTATCTCACAAGATGTTAAGGAGCACGCAAAGGCAATTGCTGAAGAGTGGAAACCAAAGTTGGATGCTCTTGATGTAGATGCTAGCAATGGCAACTCCTTGGAGGCTCATGCATTCCTGCAACTTCTTGCAACTTTTGGTATTGCTTCTGACTTTAACGAGGAAGAATTATCAAGGCTGATACCAATGGTCTCTCGTCGTCGCCAAACACCTGATTTATGTCGCTCCCTTGGGTTGTCAGAGAAAATGCCAGGTTTGTTCTATTATCTGTTGTTGAAATTGGAACAATGTGGATAATTTTTTTTGCTTTTAACGTATTTTCAACTTGTGGTCAATCTATTTTAACTATTTACTGTCTATTTTCATCCTTGATGACCTATTGTACAATTTTATCTCCTTGTATTTTGCATATGCATCTTTGGGAGTGAGTTGAGCAAATGTAGATATAAATTTGATTGGCGGAGTTATATTACTTAGATTTCTAGGCTTGAATGGATGAATTTAATGCATTATATTTGGTTTTTGACAAGATTGAGTATTTACATTCATGTCTGTCATTTTGGTTATATTTACTGCTCATTGCTTGCTTGTATTCTTTTTTGGTTTTACCTCTCCTTTAGGTGTTATCAAAGTTCTGGTGAATAGTGGAAGGCAAATTGATGCAGTTAACCTGGCTTTCGCATTTGAGCTTACTCAGCAGTTCTCACCTGTGCCTTTACTAAAATCTTACTTGAAGGAGGCAAGAAAGGTGTCTTCCCCACTCAAGGCTGGAAATGTCTCTCCCTCTGCTGAGGTGCAATTTTTGTTCTCAACTAATATATATTAAAATGAATTGGTGTTTCCTATTATTCTGCTTTTATAATTCATCTGTGAAGTTATAAATTTGACATGGACTCGTCTGTAAACTCTTCCTAAATAGGAGTATGGGACTGCTGAAGTCTTGTAGAAAAAATATACTTGTGATTATGGGTCATTGATGCAAGAAAAATATGGTCCTATACCATAATATTAACAAACATGTTGCTATAGATTGCAACATACAGAACATTTGTTTGCAAATGTAATTTATGCAGGAAGCTGCTTTGACTATGCACCCCATAAATCTAATGTTACAAGGACAACAGCGCTAATAATTTCACATTACTGCCAAAGGCAGTAACTCACAGATTAGAATTGTCAAGGTTTATCACATTGAACATAATGGATTTATTTATTAATGGATCAGCAAATTTTTGGGCTGAGCTGAATTTGAATCAGCTTGGCTGATGCTGTAAATTGTTTGAGTTTTTCCAAAGAGTTTATGTCATAGTGTAACTTTGTGGATGCATCTGATATATATGGTATACATTCTTGTGTTTCAGAATGAGGTCAGTGAGCGGGAGCTAACTGCTCTTAAAGCTGTAATCAAATGCATTGAAGAGCATAACCTGGAGGAGCAGTATCCCGTCGAGCCTCTTCAAAAGCATGTTCTTCAGCTAGAGAAGGCCAAGGCAGATATGAAAAGGGCAACTGAAGCTGCAAAACCGCAACCAAAGAGACCCCGTGCCAATGGTGCAGGATATGGGCCTGGGCCACGAGTCACTAATGTTGCTGCTGAGAAGACATTCTATCCTAGAGTTGCAGATAGGTACCTGCAGTACGTGTATGACAACAGACCATATGTTTACACTGGACCTGCTGACAACCACGGCCCCTCTCTTCTGGGTTCTGCCACTTACAGCTTCTCTCCCAGTCATGGCAACTACTTTGGAAATGGCTACCAGTACCAGGCCTCTTATCTTCACTAATTTGGTAAAGATAGATGGCAAAAAGGTGACTGATCCTCTCATTTTAACTGTTAGCCTTTTAACTACTGAGTTCGCCCTGTTGCAGTGTATGAATGAATTTAGTATTTGAAAAAGACAACTCCCCCCCCCACATAAAAGAAAAGAACCGCCTTAATTTTAGTCTGTTGTATAAGAAGATATTTTGATCATCTAATATATGCACTTTGTTTATGTATATATTATCTTATTTCCTTTTGTATTTCTTTGTTTTGTCTTGTGCGTTTACAAATTTTCTTTTTATTATTTATTATTAGTATAATTTTTTAATTTCACAGTTGCTTTTTATTTGATTCCGAAAGTACTCAAATTGACCAAGCTGGTTGTGCAAAAATGGGCCAAATCAAAGCTTTTATTATGTATTTTTTGTTGAAATTAAAATTTTTATTTGTAATCGAGCTGGTGAATTGGAGAATTTCAGTGGGTACAGGAAAACAATATTTTGTGATATGCAAATTTTAATGGTTTTAAAAATTTTATTAATATTTTGGTTAGATAATAAGTTTAGTCTATTTTATCTACAAAAAGAGTTTGTATATCTCTTTTTTATAGAGGGTTTGTATATATATTTTTTAAAATCTTAAAGGTCATACATTTTTTAAAAAATAAAAATTGTTTCCTAACAGAAGTGTCAATTTTTTTAAAAATGATTGAGTTTTACATTATTTTTTAAATTTTAAGACCTAAATTTCTTTTTTTTTATTGGTATATATTCATATATCAATTATTATAACCCGTAAATCACCTTAGATTAAAACGACTTATAGCATCGTGGTAAGTGTAATTTATTGATAATTATATTTTTTTAAATATTATTTGAGAATTATAGTTTTTGAAATTAATAAGACCAAAGTAAGAAATATTTTGTATTTTTTTCATGGTTTAGTATTCATTATGCACGAAAATTAAATAAAAGGGAAAAATCTTTTTCTTTTTTCTTCTGCTTTATAGTTTCTTCAGTAAAACAAAAAAAAAGTTGTAAGAAATTGGAGTTTTGAATTATTTTTCCTTTTAAATAAGTGAAAAAAGAATAGTTTCTTTCGAATTTTAAATTTGTTTCGTTTAGAAACTATTTTGGAATGTAAAGTAATTACACGTATTTTATCATTTTTCATAAAAGCGGTAGTATATAACAATTTTTAATTCAATATTATTTCCCTCCAAAAAAACCTCCTCGTTCGTTCGTTCAAATCTCAGAGACACCGACCAAAACAAAATGAGAATTGCCGAGATCTCGTCGCCGGAGATCCGGCACCAATCTACCAGCAGCCACCAACACCACGAGCGCCTAATTTCACAACTCGATTCTCTAATCAAACAAATCGAAAACCTCTTCCTTCCTAATAACAACAAAAGTCCTGAGGCCGCCCTCTCCTCTGAGTTCCGACAAACCCTGACTCAACTGAGTCAACTCGCTCCCTTCTCCAGCAACTCCCTCAAGCTCCACCTCTGGAAACTCAGCTACCGCCTCTGGAACTCCTGCGTCGACCTCTCCAATGCCTCTTCCATTTCTCGCTCCTCTTCCTCCTCCTCCGCCGACGCCGTCGCTAATCTCCGCCACGTCGCCGCCGACCTCCTCTACCTCGCCTCCGACGTGGCCGGCGTCCCTTCCGCGGCTATCAAGTCCGCCTCCTTTTATTACAAGACTGGCCGGATCTGGCACGATCTCAAGAAATTCGATCTCGCTTCGAGTTGTTTTGAAAAGGCCACGGAAATCGTGTCGAAGCTCGATATTAGCAAAATCTCCGACTCAGACGAGAGGAAACTGCTGTTTGATTTAAATATCGCGAGATCTCGCACTGCCTGGGAAGTCCTCGACCGAAATCTCGCGATAACGTTATTGAACCGCGCGAAGTGTCTTCTCTTCGGCTTGTTTGATCACTACAAATCACTCTCGAATCAGTTCTTAACGTTCGCCAAGAGCGCGTTGTCGAAAACCGAAACCAATTCATTAAACGACGCGTTGAAGCTCATGAACGAAGCGTTGGATCTGTGCGAGAAAGGGTTGGCCGAGTCGCGAACACGAGAAGAAGCTGCGGAGCTGAAGGAACTTAAATTTAAAACACTGCGTTTCATCTCGGCCGTTCACTTGCAAAAGGGAGAGTATGAAAGCGTGATCAAGTGCGTTAGGGTTTTAAGAGAAGGCAGCAATTCTAATGATGGCGGGGACCACCACGCGAGTCTGCCGGTTTTGGCGATGAAGGCGTGGCTGGGGCTAGGGAGGTACACTGAGGCGGAGAAGGAGCTGAGGAGCATGGTTTTGATTAAGGGGATTCCGGAGGGCATTTGGGTGTCGGCCATCGAAGCTTACTTCCAGGCGGCGGGAACGGCGGGTGCGGAGACCGCGAAGGGCATGTTTCTGGGACTCTTGGGGCGGTGCCACGTCAGCGCCAAGGCGGCCGTCAGGGTGGCCCACAGGGTCGTTGGAGATTGTGGCGACGGCGACGACGTTAGTGAAGGGGCGGTTAAGGTGAGGGCCAAGGTTGTGGCCGAGTTGGCCTCCGATGAGAGAGTGCTCGCGCTTTTCGCTGGTAACATGGCGGCCAAGGAAAGAAACGCCATGCACGCAGTTCTATGGAATTGGTAAGTCAATTTTACAAAATTTTCCCGCCATATTATGTTACATGATTATAAATTTATTAATTTTTCAAAAACCATAATTGTTTACATAGTGATTAAACATGTCGAATTGACATAATTCAAGTAATCTTTAACAAACGTTTGACAAAATATTTTTGCTATCTTCGTCTATTTTGTGCTTTACAGTGCTTCAAATCTTTTTCGATCGAAAGACTACGAGACAAGTGCAGAGATGTTTGAGAAATCGATGCTTTATCTTCCTTTTGACATGGAAAGCAGAATCCTTCGAGCCAAGAGCTTCAGAGTTTTATGTCTGTGCTACCTTGGTCTTTCTCAGCTTGATCGAGCTCAAGAATACATCATCGAGGCAGACAAGGTATAAATTAAGATCTGTTAATCATCTGTAAACCATGTGGAATCTCAGTAATGTTTCAACTTATGCATTTTTCCGTTTCTGCAGCTTGAGCCTAACACAGCCTCTGCTTTCCTTAAGGTGCTATCCCTTGTTCTTAATTCATCGAACACTTTAGTTCTTACACATTGAAACTTGAAAACAGTGTGACTTGTAGGTTGGCCCTAAACTTGATTACATTAATTTGCTACCCGATTCTCCGTAAGTTTTTTTGAGTGATAGTTATGAAGCAACTTGACAGTTTCTTATGTTTGATGATGCAGTTCAAAATCAATCTGCAAAAGAATGACCACAAGGGTGCTATTGATCAGATCCTAGCAATGACAATGTGCCTTGATTTCACGACAGACTTTCTGTCCCTTGCAGCCCATGAAGCTGTTGCTTCCCGTGCTCTTCCTGTTGCCGCTGCCTCTCTATCCAATCTCCTAAACTTTTACACTTCAGGAAAGCCCATGCCAACGAAAGAAGTTGTAGTGCTACGCACCTTGATCACATTCTTGACTCAAGAGACTGGGAATGAGTCAGAAGTCCTGAAATACATGAAACGAGCTCATGCTCGGGCATCTGAGCTTGGGGCTGACCCTTTTTTTGGTACCGAGGAGGTTGGAAGGCGAGAACAAAATTGGTTTGCAGTGACGTCTTGGAATTTTGGGACAAAATGTGGAAGGGAGAAGAATTATGAATTATGTATGGAATTTCTGAGACTGGCTTCAGAATTTTATGGTATTTTGGTTGATGGGCAAGTGAAAGAAAATGGTATCATGGTTTGTAAATCATTAATACTGACTGTGTCTGCCATGATAGCTTCGGAGAATCAAAAGCAGACTTCATTGCTGGACATTGAAGTGAAACAAGCTGTTGAACTGCTAGATAAAGCAGGCAAGGTATGTGCTATTAGTTGATGAATAGCACACAAATGAATAAATTTTCGTGTCCATCATTGTTATGTGTCTTCATTATACTTTACTGTGTTTTCTCCCAAACTCTTTTCATTCCCAAATAATGGTTTGACCCCTTGTTGCAGATACTGGCTTCACTGTCCGTGGGCACAATGGACCCTGAACTCTTCTTCATGTACACCTTCGATGCCTATGATATACAGGGGAGACTCAACAATTCAGAATCTCAACAACACCTTGTAAAAACTTTTGCCAACTCAAAGGCTTGCAATCCCAGTTACCTCCTCCAGATTGGCCTTGCTGCCTCACAGGGTCCAAGGCCCAATCCTCAAGTGGCCACTTTTGCTCTTAGCGAGTGCCTCTCAGCTCTGCTTTCTTCCCCCTCCCCAGACTACCAAAACGTGGCCCTGACAGTGCGAAAGCTGATTGCAGTAGCCAGCATTCACAAGGGCGATACAGATGATGATGTGGTGCATAGCATGTACAAGCAAGCTTATGGAATAATGGTGGGGTTGAAGGAAGGTGAGTTTCCATCAGAAGAGGGGAAATGGCTAGCAATGACTGCGTGGAATCGGGCAGCAGTGTCTGTGAGGCTGGGGCAGATTGATTTGGCAAAGAAATGGATGAATGTAGGATTAGAACTTGCGAAGCAGGTTGCTGGAATGGAGACTTACCGTTCATGCATGGAGGATTTTATTTCTAGTTTCGGTAAAGAAATATCTTGACCAGCAAAACCAAGCCTCAAACTTGGGCTAGTGCCCTAGTAGTATGATTTGTATATCCTGTAGAAAAATTCTCAAGCTTAGCTAATACGTATAGAAAAATGGATGCCTACACAAATACAATAAACACAATACTTACAAGATAGAGGGGATGCAAATGCTAGGAGCTTAGGAATGAGCCCACTTTTACATTTAGTGGAATATTTTTTGTTGAAACTTACGTTGAAATCTCGTTAAATCGAAGAAAACTCACTCATAAAAGCAAATAAGATAAAAGCAAATTAATGGTGTTATCCTAATTTACATCTTATACAACTTCAATCACTTTCTTTAGGTAAGAAAATGGTGGAGTAAAGTACAAACCTTCAAATTGCTAAAGAAAGAGTGAAAACGAGGAGAGAAATGGTAGCAATTTTATCAACTACAAATTTGGTGCTTTGCCTGTAAATGAGATAATAATATTTTCCATCGGCATGAACCTCAAAGGGATTGGTGAATGAACAAGACTTCAAAACTAGTAAAAGACTTGTATACCTCCATACTTTCTTTGTTATTCTTGTTATAAACCGATAAAAGTTTTGTGACATAATTATTCCTTTACTTTAAAGGTCGAGGATTCAAAGATTAAAATTATCAAATTTTACGAAAAATTAAAAGATAATTAGAAATTTCTAACGATATGGTTACTTCACACATTCATTTTATAATTTTATATTTTTTGTTTGTTTTAAATTTATTAAAAATAAAATTATTAAGCTTTTTATTTTTTATTTTACTTTAAATTTAGGAATATTACCATCAATACATTTGAAGTATTGACTAATTTTACAAATACTCATAAATTTAAAAAATCAACATTAACACTTATAATTTTAATAAAATATGTACAAGTACCCAATTATAAAGAATTGATTGTCAAAGTTAACAGATTCGAGAGTAATAAAATTATTTAAAAATTTAAATCCTCAAAACCTTTTAAAAATAAAAATAAAAAAAGAACGTTTCTGGCCAGGCATTAGTTGCAGTGACTTGGGCTAGTTACAATTGCTGCGACTAGCAGGGGCCACTATTGGTTGCAATTGCTGCGGCCAACCCAAGGTGCTATTGTTGGCTTATTTTATTATTGTTATTATTATTATTTGAATTACTATTTTATCTTTTATTATTTTTTTAATGGATTTGATTTTTTTTTTTATTGTTATAATTTTTGTTAAAGAAAAAGATATTTGAACCCCTATAATTTAGGGAAAAGCACATGAAGACCTGTATAATTTTAAAAAAATCTCATTTACACTTTTGTTAGGTGATGGAAATTGTTAAATTTAACAAAAAAATTTTATACCAATATGCTATTTTTTATGGATGAAAAAAAATTTAAATTTAAATACTCAAAGTGAGATTCGAACCTTTGACCGTTTAATATGATAGTAATCACTTTAATCAATTAAATGACTCTAAGGTTTTATTTATATATGTGATTAAAAATTTATTAAGGATATTCTTCTCAACTAACTATTCAAGAAAGGAGGCATTGATCGGTATTGACTTGCCCTTGACCGTCATTGACCATGATCGTTGATTGTCATTGATCAACTTTTGATTGACGACTATTAAGTGGCTGTTGACCGAATGTTGACTGGTCGTTAACCGTATTGATTGACTTTCGATAAAAAAAGGGTGATTTTTTATTTTTATCCTCTTAAGCATTAACTTTAATAGATTCTATCACTTAACAAGAATGTAAATGAGATTTTTAAAATTATGAAAATCTATATGTTCCTTTCTTCAAATTAAGGAGGTTTAAATATTATTTTTATTATTTAAAATAATAAAAAATTAAATAGAATTTTTAATTTTAATTTTTGTATTTCTTATTTTAATAATATTAAAATAAGTATAATTTTTAATAATAAAAAATTTAAAATCGACATTAAATTTTTTTTTTTAAAACTTGTGCAAATGGTCATTATTATAGCAGTCTCTTTAACGTGTAAGAAGTAATTTAGTTATTTAATACTGATTGATGTAAATTCTGTTTAATTTGATAAAATATTTCAAAAAATTAGACATTCCTGTATATTTTACTAAAAATTTATATATTAATATTAAAATTAAAATTAAAATTTCAAACTCTCTAATATTGATAAAATTAACTAATACCTCGGACGTATCAAGGAAAATATCCCTTAAATTTATTCTTACCAAGTCCATGCCCAAACCCAAGCACACCCCAGCCTTATCCCCTTTCTTTGTTTATTTATCAGCCCAACCAACTTCTTCATTCTCTTATCTTCTCTCCTTCTTAACAGTCTCTTAACTAATTTTTGGTTTCTTCAAGCTCAATAATATTGATAATGGAGTCTCTTTCCGTGGTGCTCTCCTCCTCTCTTCCCCTCCAAAACCAAAAATTTACTCCCTCCAAACCCACTCATCTTGCCCCACATTCCATCTCCACTACTTCCATTTTAACAAATTCTGCTTCCACCAAAAGAAACGATGTGAAAAAAATATCTTATCTTTTGAAAACTGTAACAAAAGCCCATCTCTCTTTCGCCATAATTGACCTCTTCATTTCCCTCCCTTGCCTTGCCTCTGAAGCTCAAACTGAAACTGCAACTGTCCTCACCTCAGCTGAGCTTCTTTCAGTTTCAGACAAGATAAATTTAGAATCAATATTGATCTCAATTGATGACTTTTTCAACAGATACCCTTTTTTCGTTGCTACCTGCACTTTCATTTGGCTGGTTGTTATACCTCTGACCCAAGAGTACCTTAGCAAATGCAAGTTCATCTCTGCAATTAACGCTTTTCAGAAACTCCGCAATGACCCGAAAGCGCAGCTTTTGGATATTAGGAACAAGAAGACTCTGGTCTCATTGCAGTCTCCCAATTTGAAGTCTTTGAAAAAGAGTGCGGTTCAAGTCGAGTTTGTTGAAGGAGATAAAGATGAGTTTATGAAGAATGTGTTGAGCAACTTTGCTGACCCTGCAAATACCGTTGTATGTATTATGGACAAGTAAGATTTTAACATACACCTTCCATTCTTGAAAATCTATTTTTGCTGATGGGGACTAGTGGATATTCATAGTGCTTGGCGATTGTAATTTTTATTTCATTAATAATAATCTTTTTGTGTGTAAGGTAGTTTTGATGGTAATTCCTTGACTGCGGCTGAGTTGTTGTACAAGAATGGCTTCAAAGAGGCTTATGCAATCAGTGATGGGGTTAGAGGCAAAAAAGGCTGGCTGGTATATGCTAGTTTCCCTCTGCTTACTTGTTTATTTACTTTATTGCTGAATTCTTATACCTTGGTTATTTGCCCATTTCGTTCCTTTCTTATTGCAATTGCTGTACACATTAAGATGTATAATGTTTCTAGATTCTGTTTGTCAAGCCTTGTTGAATAGGATAGATAGGCCAGATGAAGTTTAAAGTGGTTTAGCTTTTGATGGTTGCTTGGCTATGACTAACATTTGGAGTACATTTAGGTTCATAAGCCTGTAGTTGGAGATTATAATTACTATGGGATCCTGAATATTTCCTGCAGCACCCTATGAATGTAGTCGAGAATCACTAGGGTTGTGTCTTGAGCCGATTAGAGAAGCCTTAATTCTTTGAAAACAGAGCACTGATATAAAATAGGCCTACTTGTTAATAACTAAATGTATTACCTATTACATAATGAATTCTGAATAGGAATGTCTCAGAGCCCTGTTAGTATTCTGGAAGAATGAAAAAGGGTTTGGCAGTGAGCAGGAATATATTTGATGCATCTCCAGATAATAAAATTTTATTGTTCATTTTTCATTCAAGTTTCAGAAGTTTGACCCCTCCCTCTAATTTTTTTTCTTTTCTTTATTGGCGTAAAACCGTTATTTGAAAAATGTTTCAAGCAAATGCTCATTCCCCCCTTTTTTTGGACAGAATTCTCTTTCAAGATCTCCACTATGATATTTGGTCTACTTACTAGGTTTTGTTTTGCTGTTTTGCAGGCAATACAGGAAACCCTCTTGCCACCTTCCGTGCACATCTTACCTAAGAAGAAAAAGAAGAAATCTAAAATTTTGCAACAGCTAGGGATTAATGGAGTTGATCGACAAACTGTAGATAATGAGAATTCTTCATCTGGAGACGTTGCAGTTGTAAAAAGCCAAATGGCAGATGACGTATAACAAGTCTACGCGCAAAAAAGTTGCTTTAGGATCATCCTCTGTCTACCCTAATGTATGATAATCCTCTCTTTTTTCACATCTGTATATCTGAGAGATATAAGTTGATAAGGCATTTTATGAATAAACATAATTTTAGGAGTCATGTTTAGAAGGGCTTGTGGTTGTGGCTTTTAAATTTAGCCTGAAGGCATGTACTCGGATGTAGCTGAAGTGACCTGACTCGGAGTTCAATTAAGGATAGATTGAACAGAATAGATTGTTTGCATGCTAGCTTTCTTGATCATTTCATGAACCTATTAGAAGCGTTCTCGTATGAGTTGTGATATTGGCTCCTATATTTGCCATTGACTTTGTGTTGTTGATGCATGTATTTACATTGGATGGATTCATCTTGCATATGACAGCCAGATAGTGAGTAATCACTACTAACCTTTTATTTTTGTTTGTTTCTGATCTTTTACCCAGATATGAAACTGCACGCTGCCCTCTTCAAATCCAACAAAGCTGTGAAACCGGTGATACTAAAAGTATTTTGCTTTGAACTGGCCTGTCTCGTCGTGTTCAAACACGATCATCTCCGAGATGCAACTTCCTTTTTGTGTATTGTTATCAATTAGTCGATATGTTTTACACTTTTTGTTGTATTTATGGTGTATTAGTGTTGTATAATGCTGAAAATATAGAGAATGACCATTCTTCTTTCCCTTCCCCCCAATCTCAAAATAAAAAGATTTGCTTCTGAAATTTGGTACACATTGTAGAAAATATGAAGATGATTGATTCCAAATGCTTGTATGGTTTCTGATTCTGATACAAGTAAAATCTCCAAACATTTGCAGAAGTTCTTCAAGCTAAGGAGTTGGGGAGCTGCATTTATTGTGCGACAACAACAGTGCAAGAGATCATGGAACTAAATTTATGCAAGTTGATTATTTACAAACAATTATAAGGTGTTGCCAGTCCGCGATCGCTTAAATTTGATGAATTACACAGTCAATTTTGGTCTGCTTATGTTGGAATTTTGTGCTCCAAAGTTTTCACCCACAAATATTTAAAAATTGTAAAAGATTACACACTAAAATAAAAATAACAATTAAATATATCTAAGACACAAGAATATATATAGCTCGACAATTATTAATGTTTATGATAATCACGAGATTTCTTTTATTACTCAATAATTATTAGCGAACCACTTAATGATCACAAATATTTCTCAAGAGATTAAAAGGAACACTCAATAGAACAAGTTTTGCAAAAGTTTATTTAATATCCCCTTACGCATTTAGTATTCAAGCGCCTCAAAATTTTTTATTTAGCACTCTCTTTGATGTTTTTTTATGCATACTATCTTAATGACTTTACCAGGGTTTATAAGCTCTTAGACGTCTTTAAAAACTTTATATCTTATTGAAATAAGAGTACACGCATGTAGAAATTTAAAATTAATTTGAAAAAGGCAAAATTGTTCTTAAAACAAAAAATTAGCTTTGCGGCGCCATAAGCTCGCCTCAAAATGTCACAAAAGTTGGGCGCTGGCCACAACGCCCAGCTACTGCTAGGCTGGGATTGCTACCCCCAATGCTTAAAAATGGTCTTCTCGCATTTTCGAGCCTCTTTTTATTTTTGATTTTTTATTATTTTCTCATGTGTCTAATGCGTTATTAATTCTAAATCGTTTTCTCATTAATTTTTAATTTAAAATCATAATCAAATAAAATTATGAATCACAATTTATAACTGTTTATTATTTAGAAGTTATGCATAAAAAAATAGTTAGATGTGATTGAACTAATTACTTGGCTTACATGATGATAAATGCACTTTGCATTTTTTTTTAAGAAAAAATTATTTTGGGCCAATATACGCGCCTCAGTAAAGGAATTACTTGTAAAATAAGTAGAAACCCATACAGCGTTATAAAATTCAGCACCACGCTACTTGATTTACTGATCATTAACAAAGCCATCCAATTCAATCGAAGAGACAAGAAGAAGTTAAAGAGTCACAGAAGCCTGCGGTTGTTTTTTCTTTTTGGATAAAACCACGAGGTCAGAGGCTTCTTTTTTAAACCTTCAATTCTCTTTCTTATACTATTCCTGGTTGTTTATCTTATTATTAATCTTTGTCTACTTTAAGTCCATTTAGTTGGGTAGTTTAGATATTTAGGTTCTTTTTTATTTTTTTTATTATGAATTAGGTGTTCTGGGTTTAATTGTTTTTTTTTGTGGGGATAATCACTGCCTGTTTTATCAGACGACGGCTTTGTTCGATTTGAAAAGATTTCTTTGGATGAATTTCTAGTTGTTTTTACAAATTCAGATTTGGAGGTCATTGAAATTGAAAATTATGCAGTATTTGGGAAGAAAGTTAAGAGTGTGAAGACAGGAGGGGATAAATTGGACTGAATGAACACCGGTTATGAATTAATGCTATATTTTTCGAGGTAAAGTGAGACTTGACAATTGTGTCTGTTCCACTTGTCTTGTTAAATTTCAACTACTGCAGTGCAATCATGGACATTTTATCTTGGGATGGAACCCTCTCATCAAGTGATTTTGCTGTTGCTGCTCTAACATTCGCCGAGAAATGGAAAAGACTCAATCCCAGTTTCCCGGCATGGTCATGGGTTGCTTGTAAAAAACTGCCATGGATCTCTTCTCATGAGGTTTGTTAAATTGATCAATTTTTTTTCCTCTCTCATTTCCTGTTGTATTTTGTAAGTTCTTGAAAAGTTTCTTGCGGTTTCGCTTCTTTGTCATTTTTTCTCTTGGCTTAATCTTTCAGGTGGAGGCATACTTGTCACTGGAAAACATATGCCTTCTCAGGTTAATTACTGAGGTCTGGCCTTGATTTTATGTTGAAGCATACCTCTCTCTCTGATTTGCAGAGTTGATGTTACCAAATAATCTTAACTGAGCAGGAAGACGATGGTGAGGAAACTGGCAGACGAGAAGAAAGCAGTTGCTCTAAGGAAGAAGAGCCCATTGATGCAGCCACTTTAGTGTGTATATTATAAGCAATGTTCTTGTATTGGCGCAGCCACGACCTGTTTTATTATTATGCTTTCTGGTCTCTTCTTGCATCCTTGTTGTAATCATGCTGATCATGTTCTTGTTCAATTTCGAAGGTCCAGAGCTCTGATCGTGAAGAACACTACTACCATTTTCATATAGTCTACAGTGCTTCATTTAGGGTTCCAGTGCTATATTTCAGGGGATACTGCAGCGGTACATTATTCTCTATATAATGGAATTATAATCGATAGTAGAATCTTATAATTCACAAAATGCTGAACTCATAAGTATATAACTCAACTTTATGATTCATAGTGTTAAACCCATGCAGGAATTTGTACTCCCAGCCAGGGTTGTGCTAAATTCTGTCTGTAATTCAGCTAGATATATCTGTTAGAAGGTGCATAAATGAGAATTTTCTTACTTGTCACTCGTGAAAATGATTGAATATGGACAATCCAATTCCAACTGAGATGTATGCGGCTTTCTAAAAGATATAGTTCTTGGCTTGAGATTGATTGTTCAGTTGTTTTATTTGTAGTTGCGTGAATTGTGCACTTTCAACTCTATTGCACGCTGAAGAAAATTTATCGCTTGAAAATTATGGTTGATCCAATTTTCCTTTCTTCTGGGCATGTGTTTCTTTTGTTCCATGCATAGGTGGTGAACCTTTGGTGTTGGACGAAATTGAAAAAGATCTTCCTTCTTGTTCCGCTAAGGTTTTGTCAGAATCAAAATGGACATTCATCACTCAAGAGGTTCTCCTCTTTCATAATCCCTTTGCACGAGTAACTGACAGCAGATATGCTTGATGTATAGAGTAATATTTGTTACTTAAGAACAGAGTTAATGCTGATTTTGATGTTTAGAACCGCAAATACTAACACAAATTTGTGGAAATTATTGATCGTAGGAACATCCCTACTTGAATAGGCCATGGTATAAATTACATCCTTGCGGAACCAGTGAATGGATGAAGCTGCTTTTCCTTGGTGATACTGCTAAGATAAAAAATGGAATAGCAATTGAGCGATATCTGGTGTCTTGGTTCTCAGTTGTTGGGCAGGTAGTTGGTCTCAGGATCCCCTTTGAAATGTTGAATGATATTAGCTGTAGTTGATGACTGTTGCTTCAGCCGGAAACTTATCAGCTACTTTGTTTTAAACTAAGTACATCTTTTGTATACTCTTTAGTCCAGCTGTTGCCAGTGTTATAACACTAACCATTTTAATGAACACGATTTTAATGATTTTAGGATGCTGTGAAAAAGAAAAATCAAATTAAGGAAGACATGCAAGAGTTGTTTCACATGGCAATAGTAAATGTAACAAACTGATAACTGTTGTCTACTTTTATTGTAAATCATGCTGACTTTGGCAGAAACATATTATAACTTTTGCTGAATTGCATTTTACATGACATGCAACAAAAATTTCTTCTGTTTTAATTGCAAATTTCTTGCACATTACCCTGGTATTCCCCTAATCTAAGTGTTCATGTTTGGGCATCATGCACATGTCCTCTTCTCTCATTTTCTGTAACTCTACTTGTTTCTCAGCCGTCCGACTAAAGCAAACAAGAAATTCTGTATTGCCCTCAGCACCTTTCAGTGGGGACTCAATCCACCCTTTAGTATGAAATCCAAAGTTTTCTACCCCGTTTATGATCTTTTCCAGAACCTTCGAAATGAACCCAATCAAGAGATCAATATTAAGTACTTTCAAGTCCAAAAAAATAAAACAAGTATAAAGCTTGTTTAAACACTGGAATGAAGAATGAGGTGCGTTCAATCACAAAAGCATGAGAAATATTTCTGACCTCTTTATGGACCAAAGGATCTCTTACAATCCCACCGCCTCCTACCTGCAACACAATGAAATGTTGAACTCAAACACTAGAATATGATAGTAACAGTTCCTTACTAACTAAAGTTTTGAATCCCAATTTAACAGCTTGTTGAACCACTAGAAAGAAAACAAAAGGGTGTAAACTGAACAATTTACAGGCATCACTTTTCACTACAAAATATTGTGCTTTTACTTCTGCATGTTGAAAATTGAACAAAAATTTAGCCAAAGCCCAGGAAATTTTTTCATCTATAAAGTAAGTCTGGTATAAGGAGAAAGATATATTCTTTCAGATCTAGTGCAGCCTGAACTTTCTACCCTAGACTGGTGCACTAATGCAGGAAGATTACCAATTCGTTGAAGAGAAGTGACCAAAATTTTGTTTCACCACCCTAAGAACAAGTAAAGCTCTAGGAAAATTTCCAGGAACAAAGAAGCTGGTGAGATTGGCATAGTCAATCAACCACCTTTAGGAGTGGGAAGGCGGTTTCCTCATCAACATTATTTTCATAAACAAAGCTGAGTCCAATGAAAGCAAGTGCTGAAACATAAATGTATTTAAAAAAGAAAAAAAAAGAAAAGAAAAGAAAAGAGAAGGGTTAGTTCTTTACTTGTGATCTGCGAGCTTCAAATTGAGGTTTGACCAGGGTAACCAAAGTTGCCTCTTCCTTCATCACGTTTACCACAGCAGGCATCACCTGATTAAACAAAGAAGGATCATAATATCAATAGTGTAAGGGTCGACAAGCACTAAACTAATAAGAACAATTGCTCCATCATTAATAATAATAAACATCATCTCATTCACTTCTCCCCCCTCTATCAGTGAATGATAATTATTACAAGTGCCAGAGAGAGAAGTTGCAACCTCACTAGCAATGACTATACAAGAAGGGGAATCCAAAAGGTTTGAAGAAGTACACAAGCCAATTAAAGAAGTTCTATTAACCTAGCAATACAACAATTTATCAGCGTTTGAAACCTTACTGTGAGTATAGAAATGAATGAGAGGTCCAAAGTCACCAAATCAACTTTCTGAGGGAGTGTAGAGAGGTATCTTAAATTTGTCCGTTCAATTACAGAAACACGTTCATCTCGACGAATTTTGTCTGCTACCTATTGAAGAAATCAATATTCATAATAAATCAAGACCTCTTACAGACCAAGAGCGGCGGACAATAAGAAAAGTGCAATAGGGGTGGAGCAAACAAAATTGTATCTCATAAATAAAACATCTGATTTGAAGATAAAAGTGTTGAGTAAAAAAAAAACAATTCTCTAATCATGTTTAGTACGATTAAAAACAAAAGCAAGTTTTTACCTGTCCATAACCTACATCAACCCCATAAACAAATGAAGCACCATACTGAAGCAGACAGTCAGTAAAGCCTCCAGTGGACAACCCTGAATCAAGAACTACTTTGCCAGCTACATCGACACCAAGCTGTTCAATAACAGCTTCTAACTTATGTCCTGCTCTGAACAAATGGACAAAAGAGTAAACTACATGACTCACCAGAGCTACAATAAAACTGAAATTTGCAAGATGGGTTGTTTAGGGGAGTAATCACCTACATACGTATTTTGGCACTTCAGCAATTATTTCTACAATAGCCTTATCAGAGACCGGTGTCCCAGCTTTGTTCACCCTCTTTCCATCTACGAAAACTTTGCCTACAACAAGGATGTGTTTGAAAGACACACGGAGAGAAAAATGGAGGTTATCAAGTAATCAAACAACTAAAAGTAATCCACAAGCTATACACCATAACTTCTCGTACATACATGTTATCAACTGATAATCGCTATATACCTGGACTTTATCAAAAATAAAATATTATGAACAGAACCAAGATTTAAACACGACTTTGGCCTTGTTAAGAATGTGCATTCGTACAGTGACATCATATCCAAAGCCAAAGCAAACCGCATCACATGCAATACAAGAGTTAGCTTTACCTTGTAAGATCCATGACTGGATGTACGTTCGACTATATTGTTGAAACTTTTCAAGACAAATTTCATCCAGCCTCCTCTTCCTTTAAAAACATCAACAATTGAAAATTATATATCAAACTTTTATCGTTTTTTTTAAAAACCTTCTTTTCTCTATCAAATTGCACATCCTACCAATAAATGATTATAAATGACTTCCTCAGAAGTTACTTTAGAAGTCTTAACATTTATATAAAAGGATAACACAATAAACTACCATAATTTGGATAATATGCAATAGCGAAAAAGAAAAAATTTAATACTTCTTGGGTATTTGAATCTTTCCCGTTTTAGCAACAGCAAAACCTCTAACGGGATTATGTCTCTGGCCTTTCAGCCATCGCCCTGAACAGAAATTACACCAAAAAATGCAAACTTTTAAATCATAATTTCTCGTATCAAGTAAACAGAGAACTAGAATGAGAGTGAGAGTGAGATGGGTACCGAGAAAAATAGGCGGGGTGTACTTGGTAAAGAGAAACAAGCTTGAATTAGTACTACTTGTTGGGCTACTAGTACTACAACAGCGAAAGATCATTGGTAGCTTCAGTGTTTGCAGCGCCATCTTTGATTTTATTTGTTTCTTCCCGAGCGTGTAGTGTTTGTTTCAGAAGCTGATAAAGGGTTAAGGGTTTTTGTTAAGGCTATTTCCGTCTTTTCATCCTCGAGAATTGTTGGACTTGGACAACTTGATGCTGCACCGTTTTGATGCTCTGTCAAAACGGCGTGTCGTTGGGGAGTTAAGCTCCAAAAGATTAACGGGCTTGACGTGGGCTTCGTTTTGTTCGATAATGGAGATTTTGCCTAGTGATAACATGTAATATAAGCCGTGTTTGGTGCTTCGGATAAGGGATAAGACTTCAAGCACTTGGCATCCAATGAAAATTTATAAGCGTGACACCTCATTTTTCCCAGCCACATGTTTCCAAAGTGAAAGATACTCTCCAGTCCACTCAGCAAATCCAAAACATCTCCACTCTTTCACATATTTCTACATACAAAGCTCTTTGAAAGAAAGACTTTTAACAAAAAAAAAAAAAAAATTCAGAAAATGGCTTCTGTTTCTTCTCCAATGGCCAGCCAGCTCAAGAGTAGCTTTGCTTCATCAGCTTCCAGGAGCCTGCTTACTCCAAAGGGTATCTCTGGAATCCCATTTAGAGTTGCTCCTTGCAAGAGAAGCCCTCGTTTCACTGTCAAAGCTGTTCAATCTGACAAGGTAACTAATATCTACATTCAGAATCGTCATTTTGTATGAGGGGATTTGCTACCATATATAGTTCATGTTTCGAGTCTTATGTTAAATATTTCAAGTTTCTAAGTTTGTGTTAGACGTTTCTAAATTCAGGTATCAACTCTTTGTTGGAGTTTTCAAAACACGTTTCAACTGTTATGTTTACATGTTTTGATTTTTGATCAGAAGTTTCAAGTTTGCGTTTGGTTTGACGAATTGTTACATAGCCAAGTCTTGTAAGAGTGATTGTCAACTGATTTCATATCTTCTTTTTATAGCCAACTTACCAAGTTATTCAACCAATCAATGGTGATCCCTTCATTGGAAGCCTTGAGACTCCAGTGACATCAAGTCCATTGATTGCATGGTACCTCTCCAATCTACCAGCTTATCGGACGGCTGTCAACCCACTTCTGAGGGGAGTAGAGGTGGGGTTGGCCCACGGATTCCTCCTTGTGGGTCCATTTGTTAAGGCAGGGCCATTGAGAAACACAGAATATGCAGGAGCTGCAGGGTCTTTGGCAGCCGGTGGCCTTGTTGTGATCCTGAGCATTTGCTTGACTATCTATGGAATTGCATCATTTAAAGAAGGAGAACCATCGATTGCTCCAAGTCTAACATTGACTGGAAGGAAGAAGGAGCCTGACCAATTGCAAACTGCTGATGGGTGGGCTAAGTTCACTGGGGGATTCTTCTTTGGTGGAATTTCTGGTGTCATTTGGGCATATTTCCTTCTCTATGTCCTTAACCTTCCCTACTACGTTAAATAGAGAATTAATGTTGTATCTTTTGGTTTTGAATTTCTTTGTATCTCATTGCGTCACTCATTGTAAATCTACCTTTTGGGGGTGTTTATTGCTAATGAAACTTGATTTTTGCTATATGTTTGCTTGATTGTTGTTGGTGATCCTCGAATATGGATGGGAATGAATTCAGAAATATATTGTCTCTATGACATTTTGCTTGTTCTAGATGTATTAAGTTCTTCAAAGTTGTCATAATAAAGTGATAGAGTTAAATTTTAGTATAAAAGGAAGGAAACTATTGTTGAATTTTCATTTCAAAATTGCGGACTTGAACTTAACAGTACATCCTTGCCTTGCCGCTTCAACGCAAGATTCCTTGGTAGAAAGTTACAAAGAGGAAATTGCTACACTGAGTTTTGAACCTTATGTATTTAACAATGACAAAGAAACAAATCATAAAAGTTTGCTTCATTGTGGAAAACTAGAGATGTTATCAGCCCATTTTATTGGGAAGGTTAGAAACTTTCACATGTTAAAGAAATCAATATAAAAAAACTTAAGCTAGCACGTTAAAGAAATGAAACCTATTTAACATTCTTTATCACTTGCAAGTTTAATGAAAGAAAAGAAGGATTTTGATTTGGTGGAAGACGTTGTTTAAGTTATGGTGTGCAACACTTCTAAATTCTACTGGTAAAATGCAGCTACAACTTGCCTGCATAATAATCCTATCTAGCGTGCATCATAACATAAATAATGTCACCCACCAGATCAAAATTCAAAAAGGATTGTTGTAACGACCGCTCCTACACAACATTATAATTCGCTTTAAATTTGGATGCGCATGATTTTGTACTTGAATTTTCACAAAAGATCTGGTAAAATGCAGCTACAACTTGCTATACAATAATCCTATCTAGCGTGCATCATAACATAAATAATGTCACCCATAAAATCAAAATTCAAAAAAAGAGAAGGATTATTGTAATAATCTGCTCTAACACAATATGATATTATTTATTTTGGGTTTAGATGCGCACAATTTTATTCTTGAGTTTACCCAAAAGATCATTTTGGAATTGGACGCAAATAATTTTGTTCTTGAGTCTTTCCAAAAAGAAGGGGGTCTACATATATAGAGTAAAACTTTTATTTACTCAGGTGATGTGAGATTTTAGCACTTGTTCTTGACTCTTTTCAAAAGGAAGGGGGTCTACATATATAGAGTAGAAGCTTTATCTAATCTGAGATTTTAGCACCTGACCGCAGAAACTTTATCTAATTAGATGATGTAAGATTTTGGCATCTGACCCTTATCTCATTCATATTGGCCTTGTTATCTATGACTCATGAATTTTAGATCGCGGTTTTATAATCTCCCCCCTGAGGGGACATATGGCCTCATATGTGCTAGGCCTTTGGGGACATATATTTGACCCATATGGGCTAGACGTGGTACTTGTGCACTATCTATTGCATCCGATCCTCACATCATCAATTTTGACCTTATATATATATAACAAACTTTATCTAATTAGGCGATGTGGGTTTTTAGCACCTAATCACATATAATAGCAAAAACGTTATCTAACTAGGCAATGTGGGATTTTAGCACCTGCCCTCACCTCATCCATTTTGGCCCTGCTCTCTATGGTTTAGAAATCTTGGATTTGAGTGTTATAATCTACCCCTCTTAGAGGTTACACGGCTTTGTGTGGGCTAAGCCCTTGGGGAAAAACGGCTGACCCATGTGAGCTAGACCCCAAGGTCCGCACGGCATGTGTGAGCTATCTATAGTACCTAACCCTTACCTAATCCATTTTGGCCTTGATATCTATGACTCAAGAATCTTAGATCTCGGGTGTTAGCTCACATGGGTCGCACGACACATGTACATTATCTATGACACTTGACTCTCACTTTATCTATTTTGACCTTACTATTTATGGCTCAAGAATCTTAGATCTTAGGTGTTATAATTTACTCTCTCAAATTTCGGGTGTTATAATCTATCATCTCATCATATTTGAGAAATATATAGAGCAGAAACTTTTATATATATATATATATATATATATATATATCCCACAGCCATATATATATATATAGAGCAAGCCATGTGAGATTTTAGTATTTAACCTTCACTTCATTCACTTTAACTTTATTATCTTAGCTCAAAAATTTTGGATCTCAGGTGTTACAATCTTTCTCATTAGGGGACACACAACCTTATGTGCGCTAAGCATCTAGAGACACATAGCTGACCTATATAGATTAGACTCCAAGGGTTGCATGGCACATGTGCGCTATTTATAACTTAGATTGAAGGCTCACTGTTCCATACTACAAGGTAGGTCCGATTTTGATATTATTTGTAATGACCACTCTTACTCAAATATGATATTATCTGTTTGGGTCTAAGCTCGTATAGTTTTGTTTTTAAATTTATCTAAAAGGTCTCATACTATTTAAAGAATAGCTCTATATATATAACTCAAAAACTTTATGACCAAGCAATATGAGATTTTGGTACATGACCGTTGATCTTATTATTTATAAATCTCGGATGTTACAATTATCTTGCCAAGTTAAAGAATAATGGATGAGAAGATTGTGCAAACCGATAAAGAAAGCAGGAGCAAAACGAAATTAGTTCAGATATCATGTTAAACAAGTCAGCAGTGAGCACAAAATCTTAAGTTTACTATGAACCCATAAATGTGTGTTGTTAGTAAAGAATGAGAGCCAGAGAATTCCTATCTCTTACACACCTTTGTTTGGACCAACGTGTCTTTCTCGAGTATCCAAACTTAAGTTTTCGTTATTAAAGCCAACGGTTAACGGTCTCTTTATATATTTATTTTGTACAACAGAAACTCTTTTGCTGCAACCCAACATGACTATGATTCAAGCTAAAACATTTTCTCTTTTCTCTGGTCATAATCTTCAGTTCCTCCCCAACTCTCCTATTGCATCAGCATCTTCATTTCTTCGTGGACCGCTGAGGTCTTCGGCTCGCAAGGGCAGCAGAAAATGCTTAAGAATCAGTTGCTCATCCAATGAAGATGTAGGCTTATGCTTCCCCGTTGATTGATTTTTTTTTGAGTCTAAAACTTTTTAACTCATAAAAACTGTTCATATGTGTTAAACTTTTTCAGGATTATCTTATAGATGCTCCTGTTTCCGTTGGAGATGGCTTTTCTTTCAGCGGAGGTACCCATTCAAATTCTTTTCAACATTTTCTTTTTCTTTTTCAGAGATTTTTATCACAAAAGAATATGGTCATTTTGTGCAGGGAAATATTCAGATGGGTCATCCCCGTCCGATGAGTGGTTTAAGCAAGGAAAAATAGTAAGATTTTAAGGATGTTGTTTAATTGATAAATATTGAAACTTGTCTTGGGAGTTTAATAATATTGCCCAACCATATGATTTTTTTTAAGGTGAAAGCATATCCTGTTTCTGGCTCTGGTGAAAAAGCAAAAGATCCAATTTTCGGACTTACTATGGGTTCGGGTTCTCAGGCCTCAGATGATGTTTTCAGGTAATGGAAGTAAAATATCCTGCAAACATTTGTTGGCTAAAGTAGCTTTATAGTGCTTTTTTTAATTGAAATTTTATTAATTGCAGGGCTTACCGATTGAAACATGCTCTCTATATATGATTTTGTGCAATAGATGGTTCTGTGTCGAAAGTGGAAGTGCTGATAATCATTCAGTTTTGTTGATTCATGGATTCCCTTCACAAGTAAGTATTCCTCTGTCAATCATAAATAATTGTAATTCCATTGTATACTTGACCCTTCGATCCATTTTCATAAGCTGATCTTTTTTCATATTGATGACATAATCTTGTTGACAGGCCTACTCTTATCGCAAAGTCCTTCCTATTCTCTCCAAGAAATATCACGCCATTGCCTTTGATTGGTTAGGTAAGATCATACTATAAATTATTGTGAATCAATGGTTGAAAATTTTGAAACACATTGTCAATAGAACATAAGCCAACAAAGAAAACTTTTGCCTCTTATCTTGTTTCTACAGGCTTTGGATTTTCAGATAAGCCTCAACCCAGATATGGATTTGATTACACTTTGGATGGTAATGCTTTATTAGCCTTAATGGTATGCTTTATTAGCCTTAAAGGTAGCAGATAGGAGTTAGACATTAGTTCCTATAAATAACATCTTTCATTTATCAACAGTGTTCTGTCTTAGTAAACTTTTGTTATCGCTTGCAGAATATGTGGCATCCTTGGAGTCCCTTGTTAATGAAATTGCCAGTGATAAGGTCTCACTTGTTGTCCAGGCATGTTTTTCTTCTCTGATTCTAGATGTATGGATCTAGCAGTTCAATGTTATCTATTATGTTGAAACTGAAAAACATCCGATTTCTTATGTATCTCTCAGGGATACTTTTCGCCTGTCGTTGTTAAATATGCTAGCAAACATCAGGAAAAGCTTAAAGATCTAGTTCTCCTCAATCCTCCTGTATGGCTCTTCCGAAACTCGGACATGCATTACTTTAATTTCTTTGATCGCAAAATGTTTATCCTAAAATAACTTTGTACACACCTTATGGTTCAATTGCACTAATCCTTTTGAAGCTGTTGGTTATGGCCCCAGAAGATGATAAAGGCTCTGTAACTTTCACTCTATCCCTTGTCATTTGATGCATTTAATATCTACAGCATGTATGTAACTAACAACAGAACAATAGTGGATGATTTCGATTGGTGGCAACTAATAAACTGCTCCTTATTCTTCTTTACTTAAGGTAACAGCGACACATGCCAACCTCCCCTCAACCTTGTCCATATTCAGCAACTTTCTGCTGGGTGAAATTTTTTCTCAGGTGCGTAGACTGCATTATAACTTTTACGTAAACAGATTAGGGTAGGAGTCTGTACGTATTTCGGTGTGTATATCTGTGTGTGTTTGCATGTTACGGCATATGTCCTTATTTCTCTTTGTTTATATTGTATATCAACTTAGTTTAATTGGTCTTTAAAGGTTTAGTTCATTAGTTTACATGCTTAATTACCTTCTTCTGTCTATATACAGGATCCTCTAAGGGCCAGTGACAAAGCCTTGACGAGCTGTGGTCCTTACAAAATGAAAGAGGACGATGCAATGGTTTATAGAAGACCTTATCTCACCTCTGGTTCCTCAGGGTTTGCATTGAATGCCCTTAGTAGAGCCATGAAAAAGGAGCTAAAGGTGAATATAATTTCTTTGTTCTTTTTGTTCTTCTCTCCACATGTTTTCTATTTAATGAGCCATTTTCTTTATTTGCAATCTCTATTGTAAAAGAAACTTCCTTTCGGTATCACTTGTTTTTAGTCTCCATACACTGATACACACTTTTTGGTCCCATTACCTCTCCAAATTTGTTGGCATGCAGTTGTTTCTGCATAAATTTAAGGAAATGCGACTCTTTTTCTATCATGTCGATTCATTGATACTGAATTATTGTTTCATAAGAAGGCATTTTTTTGCATCATGATAGCTCCGGCAGCTAAATTATCCTATGGTTCTTGCCCTGAAAGATGGCGTTTACTCACTAAAAGATTTCCCATTGATTCAATTCCCTTGGCATCTTTACGTAACAGAAATATGTGGAAGACATGAGGACAATACTCGTGGATAAAAGCTGGAAAATTCCAACTACAGTATGCTGGGGACAGAGAGACCGTTGGTTAAGCTTTGATGGAGTCGAAGACTTCTGCAAGGACTCAAGCCATAAGCTAATTGAACTTCCAATGGTGAAAACACTTATCTCTAATACATTAACATGCTTAATTTTGTTATTGATGCCCCCTTCTATTCTTCTTACAATGCATGGTGATACTAGCAGGCTCTTTGTGGTTGCATTATCTATTCTAAGTTGTTAAGGGTCCCATACTAGAAATAAGCTTAAAAGAAATTAATTTCATTGCATTTTTGCAGGCAGGGCATCATGTACAGGAGGATTGTGGTGAAGAACTCGGAAAAATTATTTCTGAAATTTTTAGCAGAAGGAGATGAATTGGATGACACTTGTTCTATTTTTTTTTTGGGGAGGGGGGGTGGTGTTTCATTAGTTTGCCATTAAGCTACAATTATGGTCCATTTTCATGTTTGTACCACAACTAAGACATGTATGGCGTGTATTCAAACTCTTGTTTGTTCTTTATTTTCTATTTTAAGCTTCTGAAATTGACATTGTAACTGGTCAGTTCAACAACAATAAGGTTTTGAAGTTTGATTCTATAAAACACAATAAATTGCTACTATCTTTGAATTTATGTACTATTACAAAGATTTGATAGGATTGATTCTTTTGTAAAGAAAGCTTTATGCTTCAGGCATTGGAATATAACAATGCTGTACATCCTCAATAATAAAGAATACTAATTCCTCAGATACTTACAAACTTTGTAGCAGACGCTTTGCTGACAAGTGTTGGCTTCTCTCCATTTTAACATATGCCTTTCTTCTTCTTTCGCGATTGTTCAAATAAATCGACCCAACAATCGTCGTCCTTGACAGCTTTTCTCCATCTATTTTTGAATATTTCTAATTCGACATAGGACCGGTTCCTCACCTAAAACAGTTGCAGAAAAAATCCAATAACTAAGTACTGAACTTCTTCCTAAGCTTGTCAAGGATTAGAGATCCCTGGCTACAGCTAGCTTCAGTGAATAGGGAATAGATTACCCCAAAATATTCTATTAAAGATAAATTAAGAAATGCTTACCGCATCTCTACCAGTCTGCTGATTTGACGATGATGATGCCTGTAAATAAATGGCCATTAGTCCCACCTGGAAAGTTAAAATTGTGGTGAGTGGGATATGAGATTTTACCTGGTTTACCTGTTCTTTTGAACTAGACAATTTGATATTCTGAGCAGCTTGATCAGGAGTTCCAGAATTCTGCATTGATGATTGTCATGGTCAATAGTAACTAATAAAAATGAGACAAAGAGACAAAAAGGGTTATGTTTCCTTTTCTCATGAAAAGATAAATTTCAAATGGTTAACATTCCTCCCTCTCATTTTTATGAATTTTATGTTTTCATTAAACATGGATTAGAAATTCGTAGAACACATGCTAAACAAGATGAACATAATTTAAAGAAGTTAAGATGGGATCAATCATGCAATTAAATAGGAATTAGAACTAAAGATTCTTACCTTGTTTGGCACTACACCTCCAAGTGTAGGAAGACCTTGATGAACAATGTACTCAGCATCAACGATCCCTATGTTCTTGGTTGGATCACCCTGTCAAAGAATATGAAATATACGCTTCAGATATGTTCTCAAGTGAGTGAGCTGAGCAGATGGCAAGATTCTAGATTGGGAATTACCTGGGCACAATAACCGAGCTGAAAATCCACTCCCCATGCATGAACCAAGTCATTCTGATAACAAATTGAGAAAATAAGCAGAAAAAAAAGAATCGATAACATATTTTCCAAAGCATTATATGTGTTTGGAAGCATTATATATATTTGGCTAGATCTTAATGGTGTAGGAACCTTCTTCATAAGACCAAGATTACAGAACTAATGATTGAAATTCAGACACCCCATTTACCAGTCAATCACTTTCATAATAATTTCCCAACTAAGAGTTCTTAAAAGAAGACGACAAACCTGAATCATATGCCATGCGCAATGCCAGGATGATATCGAGAAAACAGGTGCCATCATTTCTACAAAGCTGCAATATGTAACATTTACTCCCCTATGAATATGTTAATTGAATTTTATTTGCAGGACAAATACATGAGAATTTTCAGAATAACAGCCTTGGTGAATCATGATCATCTGTAACTTGAGTCATATTTCAATTATTCATACCCATATTTTGTTAAAAATAGAGATATTCACTACTCTGAACTGAAAAAAGAAACAAGAATGCAAGTTCCTTTACCCTGCGCAAGGAGGGCTGGTGCTGTCTAAATCACACTTCCTTCCACCTTTAATCAACCTATGAATCTTCCTGTTACCAATGCAATACCAACCTTAGACTTTTAATCAGAAATTATCAAATAGAATACTTCACTTCAGTTGGAACCACAGTATGTTAGAAGCCTGGTGCAATTAAAATACAAGCAAATTGTTTGGATACCACCAGGCTCCAAATAAAAGTACCAGACTAAGAATTTCATGCAGATGGAAACTACACTATTATATTACTCTTGAGACTACATGTTTAATTGTTTATTTCTTCCAAGAAAGATATATTTTCAAGAAGGTTGATAACCTGTGTACTCTTGTTCCATTATTTCGTACTGTAAGATGATGATGCAGCTCGGACAAATCAGGATCAAGTGCTGGCTGTGATATTTCAAGCCCTTCTTCTTTAACAATTGAAACATATCTGTATTGAAGTAATTGGAGCACAGATGAATAAGTTTTGTAGGCTACATTGCTTTTTGGATGTAATAAGCTATTTGGACAATATATGTAGTCTATAAAATTGAAGTTTTTTTTTTATTGTAATGCAACTACAAATGCTGACAGAGAATGTGAATCTGTACCTTTTAGCATTAAAATTCTCAACACCAAGGTCTTCATCCCACAGGAAGATATAGGCATAGTCCGAAACAATATCTGGATGTAAGAAACGCTTAGCGAACCACCTATCATCAAAACAAATTACAAAGCATCAAGTTTCTGAGAACTGACTAAGGATAGCTGAATATGCTTAGCAGTTAAGGCCTATTTTATGTGTTCTTAAGGACCTTTACCACTTAGTTTGATTAATAGCCGAAACATGTATGGCCTGAGCACTCCATTCTAAATCGCTCCAAGCATCCACAATTCCATCATAATGAAAAAGCATCACCACAAAATCACTTGGTGGAAACTGTGACATGCAAGTAAAAAGAGAAACTGAAGTCAATGAAGATCTAATTAAATACCTATTATGTACATAACCAGGGTTGGGAAAATTCAGCATTTTTCACCTTCTTGACAATCTTGTTTACACTTTCTTTTTGCTTTATTCCAGCTGCAATGGCCAATAAGCTCATTGATGTCTTTGAGTTCTGAACAAAGCATATAGAACAAATTAATGTTATGATCCGATGATCGAGGAACAAAGAAGCAAATAAAGCAAAACCATATTCAACCCATCTGTTATATAACAATTTAAGCACAACTGATGTCTTTGACTGACCTTTTTATTCACTGGGCCCGATAATGGTCGCATTTCCAAGTCAGATGTCCTAGAGACAATACCTTTAGGCAGTGTCTTGCTGCCATATGCCCTGTATTGAGTCTGAACATATATGCGGCAACAAATCGTGAAAAGATAAAACTAATCATAGCACAAAGTATGAAGAGAAAATGGAACAAAATCACAAACCTCACACATTCTAGTCCTTGCAATCATTCCCCAAATTGAAATCCTCTGTTCACAGGAAGTCCATAAACAAATTACATAACTATATATGTCTCTTTCAATTTGAATGACAGAAACTAGATCATTCAAACTCAATACTAAAGTCATTAAAGTACTTAAAATTTATACCTCTTTGCAGCCTGTGACTATAAAGGCACTCCCTATGAAGAAAGCAGCAGATAGCAAAATAAAAGTGATGAGGAAATGACGAACAAATGATTTGTGCCTCTTGCGTTCCATCTTTGGATACATCTGAAAGCAAGACCAAACTAAAGTATATGATGCATTAAGAAGTGTTACATTGAAAACTAAAGCTCACAATTGACAGTGCATAGAACAATGATGATATGCAAAGCAAAGAGCAATGATGATATGCAAAGAATTTCATCAAATGTATAAATTATTTTCATGGAGGAGCTTACAGAAGTTGACATGTTCCTGTTCGAATTCTTCTGGGATTGAATGAAGGGCTGCAATAAGGAGGTCGAAAGTATATATTAAGAGTAAATGCAGAAGAAAAAAGTGCTTGCAAAGTTGCTTTGTACCGAAAAAGTTTGACTCTTGAAGAGTTGAATGCCGGCTCAAGTCATGTGTTTTCATGGGTTTGAATGAAAACAGGTGTAATTTCTGGTAACGTACAACTAACGGAGCACGTGCTCTTTGCGTGACTCCGACTCTTTACTATTTGCCAATTTCTCTATGTGCCCTGAAGTTCATCAAAGCCCACAATCCCTTTCTAAACTTGGACTTGGACCTAAAATGTTTTCTCTGACTTAATTATTATTTTATTAAAAAAAAGAAAGAATATATATAACACTGTAATTATTTTTTTTGTAATACAATTTATATGATTTTTTATTTTTATATAAAATTAATAAAAAAATAAACTTATATATAATTTTTTTATTACAAATATATTATAAATTTTAATATCTATTATATATGTTAAATTTTAATTTTATAAATATGTTAACATTTAAATTTTTATTTAAGAAATTAAAAAGATTTTTTTTTAAAAAGAGAAAAATTATTATAAAAAATTGATCTTATGTTAAGAATAATGGTCTTAAAAAAATTCAAAGTGATAATAAATATATATTAAAAATTAAGAAGATATATTGAAAAATATAAATTCCTTTAATTTTTTAATAAAATAAAATAAAAGTGAGGATTGAATGATAAAATTGAAGGTTAAATAGTGTCATTAGTTGTTCTACCACATTTATTTGGCCAATAAAATTCATAATTTCAATACAAATCTAACTATTAATAAATCACTATTAAATATCAACCGTCAATATTTGAAGCTTTTATTAGAAATAAGCCTCCTAGTCCATTTCTTGCGTTCATAATAAAAATCACAAATAATTATTTTCATATTTTGAACCCTTTATAATGTTCATCTTCAAGTTCTCAACTCTTCTCTTTTAGGTTAGGGTTACGCTCTCATCTCTTTTTGCTTCTGATTGTTAGTTTTTTATTAGAATTTTTTCAATCAAAGTTTTCTAATCACAAATTTTTAATCGAGACTCTTGAAGCATGTATAGGTTTTATAATCTCTTCTATCTTAACTAGTCATGATTTTAATGGTAAAGATTTTTTGATCTCCCTACTTAATTGGTCTTGAATCTGAGCTTTTTTCCTCATTTTAACCTTTTAAAGTTGTAAATTTTAAACTATTAATAATTAAGATTTCTTGTTGATTGAATTAAGAATTGTGAAGCCTAGATAAAACAAAAATCACACAAATGAGCATAAATGTCGTGTTTGATTTTTAATATTCTTTGGGTTCTTTTTTTTTTTTATTATTGTTTTATTGATTATTTTGATATTTGTTTTGCTATATTCAAGATTTTATTTCTTGATGAAGTTTTTCTATATGAATTTTACGAAAAATTACCTCATTGTCTCTATGTACTCCTCACAATGGCGAAAAAAATCCTCTGTCCTTTTGCAAGAAAGAGTACTTTAATAGTCAAATAGTACTTACAAGATAAAAGGGTGCGCGTATATAAGGTAGTATATTATGATATAAGAACAAGCAAGGATTTTAGTTTTATGAGCTTAGATTGGTTCTAGTCTCTCTAGTAATTGTTCCAAAAGTTTTATGTGTGTCTAAATCAATCATTTGCACAAATTAGTACTTGACTTTTTATATGAGCTGAGATCCAAAGAATTATTTTTAAGAAATTATGGTAATAACTCCATGGATCTCAGTTATAAATGTTATTTAAATTAAAATTAAATGTGTTCTTAACAGTATAAGATAAATTTATATTTGTTTAAATTCAATTTTTTTATTAAAAGCATGTTTTGCCCATTTCAATCATGCAAAGACAACATTTAATGCTTAATAATTAATAACAAAAGCTGAGTTTCAATTTATTCCTACCTTCTCCCGGTGTTCATAATCTGTTTATGGTATCAATGGGTCGGCAGATTCAAGTTACCTATCAAATTTAGATTTAGAATCAGGCCTATCTATCTCCCAAAGCCAAAAAATAAGTTCATTCTATTATACTTCCAAAGGTGTGGTCTGGTGGTTATTAAACTTTTGTGCCATGTAACTATCCAAGTTCAACCTTAAGAGAGATAAGGGGGTAAAAAACTTTTTGTGCTTGTAAGCGCCTCTTACCTTAAGAAAAAAAAATTATCCTATTATAAAGCTTCTTTGTTGAAGTGGATTTGAACACTTGGTGTGAGCTAATTAAGCCTAATACGAGACGAGCCCAACATATGCCTTTATAGGTGAAGGAGTATGTGCCTTTAATTGGAAGCTTTTAAGATTTTTTTTATTAACCAACCAATGAGCGTCACCTATAATATTAGTCTTTTAATTTTTCATCTATTTTTTACTCTTATCAATCCATGGTTATATTGTTTTCCCTTCAATAGATGCATCAATCATTATACTCTTACCTATAAAACCTTACGTTTTAACTTTAATATTTTATTTTTCACTTTTTATACTTACTTTTAAAGTAACCTTAAAATTATGGTTTCCCCTATTTTCTTGTTTTTTAAGAAGCCTTAATTTTTTTTTCAAAATTCTTTGTTATTCTACAACAATGGTGAAATGATTGAACAACTTTTCTATCAGTGAATTAAAATCAATGCTTCAACTCCCTCAAATGTTCGTATCAAGAATCTTCCTACAAATGAATCTCTCAACAACGCACCATTTATTCAAGTAAATGAACTCTCCCTGTTTAGGTTATATGTTTTAGATTTTTTTTTATCCCTTCTCTTATTCATGCGTTCCTCCATGTTACTAGCCAATCCATACTCCAAATTTATTTGAACATCTTTTATTTACTTCAGGATATTGCCCATCTAACTCTTATGTTTCTTCCCCCTTACTGCTTGACTCTTTATGATGTCTTCATTATGCATATTATAAGATGAGAAAAACTCAATTACTATTTCTCCCCAAAGAAACAAAATTTGTTCTCTAATTTTAAGGATAAAAAGCCATATTTAATAAGAATGTAATTGTCATTAGCAGCGACTGGAAGGGACTTGGATTCCTATATGAGGTCACTACTTCCTTAAGTTATTTTGACAACAAAAGTAGTTTGTCTTTTCCTTCCATTCCTAAGAGGGAAAGATTTCTCAAAATTTCTTCTTCAAGGAGATGCTATCTCATACAGGCCTGTATAGTCACAATTTCCTCTTGTTCTATGCCCGTTAAGAGCAAGTGTGTCACTTTCCATGTGCCTTGACCATAGAAGATGAAGTGCAGACCTTGATGCCTCCTGACCATAGGATACTCACGGGTTCTATGTCCTTCGATGTCAAGGCATATCACAACTGCATCTTGTTCTACAATTATATTTGGAATGAGATTTTGTTCTCTTCTAGTACTGGCTGGTGAGGGGCTTTAATTTTTTTGGAAGCTACACTTACAAAAGAATCTTTTCTTACATAAGTGAGTTTTCTCTATCTTTTACATCCTTCCACTAATTTTATTTTACTAAATTACTAAAGTCTCTTCCTTATGCAACCTTTAACGTTCAAGTTATTCGAGTCTTCCTAGAAAGTAAAATTATGGATTTCTCTCATTCAGACCCTCTCTTAGATGCTAATCGATCTCGTTTTGCAGGTAGGAACTCCAAAAATAATTTTGCAACCCCAAAACTAGTTCCTCCAGAAGATTCTAAGGTTCTGGAGGTGACTACTTCCCTCGTCTCTATTCCTCCTGCTAGTTTAACTATTTCCAAAGCACCTGCTGCTGGTCCCTCAAGCGCTGAGCTTTCTTCAGTCATTCCTTCTGATTCTCCGACGGAAGGAGCAACTTCATCGCATCCTTATATTTTGGGAGTACCCTTTTTTTCCTCAATAAATGCTCCCGATGCATTGTAACTCTTCAAATAAATTTATGTCAAATGTATATTTTAATATCACTTCATGATTGGGTGCGAAGTAAATGGGCAATAAGAAGATGTCGATTAAGGTGGATATAAATGTGGATCAACGCAAAATTTTGAAGAAAACGATACCTCATAAAGATAATAGTATTGGTATTAGGAATGGTTTTAACCATGGAATAGTCTATCGAAAATCTTTCAAGCAACATCTTAAAAGTGTGGTATTTTTCATCAATATATAATAGCAAAGACACTTCCCTCCTTGTCTCTTCTTCTTGACAAAGCATTTACATAATCTAAAGGCGAAGTAAATACCTGAAGATTAGAATTTACGAATTCAATTTGTTAATAACTCCCCTAATGAAAGAACCCCTTGAATAAGTGACCCTTATCTAACTAGTTAAATCTTATTTTGCTTTTATTAATGACTCTCCTTAACACACAATTCCCTCACTTGGTGACTAGGTAAATTGGCCTCGGCCATAGCCATCATTATTGTTATTATAACAGGAGATGGGTCATCATAACATTACATTAATATTGTGGGTTTTATGTAGTTGATACCAACATAAAATTGAGTTGGGATGAAAATATTCGTAAGAATGGGTGATCAGGGCCTAAGACAAATAGATTGAGTCTCCAATTTTATACTTTTCAACTCGTCAATAATGCTTTTTTTTTCTTTTTTCTTTTTTACTTGTATCCCAAAAGAAATTCCTACGTCAATATAATTTGTTTTATAATCATGACTTGATGATCTTTGGAGGTCAAAAAAAAAAAAAAAAAAGATACACGATTTCTAAAAGAGTTAGCTTCAATTATCACCCTCTCATCGTTGTTTCATGATCAATTGAATGAGGATATACATGTATTGTTATTGATTACTTGTTAGAACATCTGTCAATTAATTATAATGCCTGTTGTTGTACATACAAACCCTCTATATAGAGACTTGAATTCAATGCCGAAAGTGTTGCCGTCTATATAGATAAAAGTTTGTATCACCACTTTAAGTAATTAAAATTAAGGAATTCTTACTTTTATATATATATATATATATATATATATATTATTTTATGTGTGTGATGTTGCATAAATTCATAGAATCAAGCATCTGCATTTTAAAAAGTGCATAGATCTATACCATGGACTCCATAAAGAGAGAGAGAATGAGATAGAGTAATGTATATTAGATAGTTGAAATTAGAGGTCTACATTACTATTTTTTTAATCCCTTTTAAAAGTTTAACGAAGTATTCCTACACAAACTTCCCTCTTGCATCATTTTATTATTATTATTATTATTTTTTATTATAAATCTAGAGAATCAAGCAATGTATGTTCTACTCTATTTTCAAGACTTCTTTCACTAATTGAAAATCAAAATAAAATAGTTAATTTGAATTTTGAAAATATACTTAAAAATTATTAAAAACTTGTATTTAATATTAATATTAACTTTTTATCTATTAATTTAAATTTTTGAGTTAAGTAATAAATTAATATGATATTAAAATTAAAATCTTAAATTCGAGTCTTTATGTATTTGTTTTAATTTTTTGGTTTTCAATCTACAAGATGGGAGAATTTCACTTAAATTATTCTCCGATCTTGTAGACTGTTAAAGACTTATTTTAATATTATGTCTTTACCTATTAACTTAAGTTGGCCAATAAAAACTGTTAAGCAAAGACTTGTTTTAATTTTGAACATTTACCTATCAGAGTAATTTTAAACTAATAAAAATATATCTAGTCAATAAGTTCGTTCCATCATTTTCCCCTTTGGATTTCAGAAATGGTATCAACTCGTTATCTACTTCATATCTTAACAGTTAAACAGCAGCCCTGAAAACATGCATACAGAAGCCTGTTATAGTTGTGGAATTATTTTGAATGTCAAGATCTATGTTTATAAATTCGGGGGAACCCAAAACTTTTCGGGACTGCAACTCCTAGCCATTTACTATTCGTATGCATTACGTATTCTTTCGGAATGGTAGCAGATCTTCCAGGCCAGATAATATCTTCAAGGTCATCAGCAGAAGATAATTGTCTTCCATGATTCGAAGTCCAAAACCCTACTCTTCTTCAATTTCTTCCAACCACATTCACTATCTCAAATACATTGGAGATTAGTTTCCGATTATCATTAAATTGAAAATCACCACTTAAACCCTTTATCTTAAGTTGCAAAAAAAAATTCTTTGAGAAGCATTGAACCATGCATAGATGGACTAATATTTTCTAAATCCAATAGTTTAAATTCATTGTCTAGTTTTCTGGTAAAAGAAAGTTTAGGTCTCGCCCTTTCAGCTGCTTTTGCTAGATCCCGGGCAACATCATATGCCCAAATTCAAAATGCGCTTAACTCCATTACTTGCATATCAAGTTCAGAAAGAAGTTTCTTCCGCTATCTTCCAGTGAAATTGTGAAGCTGCTTTGATGCTGGAATACAAGACTTCAAACCAATTACTCCTTGCATTGAGCCTAAGATAGATGATGCCATTGAATGAAAGTAATTTATGCTTTTTACAGTCGTGATCCAAGCATACCCTTTACTCATTATTCTCAACTCTTTTGCTTTAACCAAAAACCGAGACAAAAGGAAAGGTGATATATGCACAATAAGTACCTTTCGTTGCAGTGCCATGATCTCATGCAACTCTTCAATGGAGCTTTTATATGCAATATGGATTTTATGTATCATAATCACATCCCTCCACTTGATATGCTCCAACAACAGTAGCTGTGCATGTTGTTAGATAAAAAAAAAAATTCCATTTAATAAAATAAATTTGCACGGAAGTCCAATTGTATTATTCATAATTACATGTATAGGGTTAAAGAATTACCTTAATTTTTTATTTGATAAACTACCCCAATTTCTTATTTGATAAATCTTAAATTAAATGATTATAATTTTTTCTACTATCATCAGCTTTCAAACTTATGCTTGTAGGCAAGTAGATCTTCCACTTCTTTTCTATTATTTTCAACTTTTAAACTCACGCGTATGAGTACATGGATCTCCTTTTTCTTTAATCTTCGAACTCATGCATACTCAAAATAATACTATAGACTGAAAAAAGAAGAGTAGCCTAATTCTCTTTCCCAAGTAAAAATTCATAACCACTCCTCACCCTTATATATAGGTATCTCTTTTGAGATTTAGAGTTTAATTAGGATTTGAGATTTAGAGTTTGATTATCCTTAATCCGAGTATAGAAGAAATGAAATTTTAATTTGATGAGCATAAGAAGACGCATCCGAAGAGGCTGAATTATGATTTGAACTAGTAATTCATGAGTTTTTTAACTTCAACTTAAAAAAGCTCAATCTTAATTATCTTATATCTCACCAGTTATTCTAAAGTAATCTCTAGCTATTTCACTAAAAGGCGAAGGCTGCACTCTAATAACTTATATAAAAAAAAAAAAACTCATTTGAATTAAAACTCATTTAATTAAATTACGCTTGGTCTTAGTCTTTTAGACAATAATAATCACTTATTTACTCTTTAATTGATGTTCATAATTAAAATTAGATCATAAAAAAATATCTCACCTCTTTAATTATCTATTTATGCCTAAGTCAATGAATGATTTAATCATCATTTTTCAATATGTCTATATTTGTAAATAAATTTATAAATAAATAAATTTATTCAATAAATAATTTGTGAATATGCGGATACCGACAACGGATATCCGCGAATTTTATACCAAACTCGTATCCGTACTAAATTCGCAGCGAATTTTTAATTTATTTATTAAACTCGTACCAAACTTACTTCAAGTCCCTTCCCAATGCAAGCAAATTTTAATAGATTTGTGGATATTTTTACCATCCTTATGTTTAATCTTTTTGGCTAAGTGAAAGATTCGAACAAAGGATTGGTTATATATATACCTCGTCATTTTTCCGTTAAATTTATATCAAATGTGTAATTTAATATTGTTTCATGAATGGTTGAAAAGCAAAGGTGCATCTATAAGATGTTGATTGATTAAGCTAGATATAAATATGGATCAATACAAAATTTTGAAGGAAATTAATGATTCTCACGAAGGCAAAACCATTGGTGTTAGGCATGGTTTAACCATGGAATAGTCTGCGGAATACCTTTCAAGGCTCAAGCAAGATCTTAATAATGTATGGCATTTCATCAATAATACTAGAGATACCTCATTTCTTTTTTTTTTTTTTCTCATTAACAAAGTATAATCTAAAGACGAAGTAAATGGTTGAACATTAGAACTTACAAAATTCAGCTTGTTAATAACTGGCATGGCAAGAGAACCCTTTAAGTGACTTGTTAAATCTTAGAGAAATTGATAATTTAGTTGTTATATTTTTATTGAATTATTCATTTAGTTCTTAATATTATAAAAATGACTAATTATATTCTTTAGAGGCATTTTTACTACCATTTTTATCTTTGAAATATACTTTTTTACTAATCATTTTCATCTTTGAAACATGAGCATTTTTCATCTTTAAAGAATTTAATTGATAATTTTTAAAACATTAGGAATATTATAGGTAATTCAACAAAAATATAGAGACTAAAGTAACAATTTTCTTAAATCTTATTATAAATGTTTTGGGGAGTGGTGTTTTTTGACCCCTAATCTCATGAATCCTCATTTACTATTTTTATTTGATTTTTAATATTTTATTTATATAAAATTATCCAAAAACAATTGTCTATACAATTATATATAAGATTTTATTTTTTTCTTTTACAAATATATCATAAATTTTAATATCTAGTATACACATTAAACTCCTAATTTTATAAACACGTTCACATTTAAAAATTCTTATTTAAAAGATAAATTAGATAATTTTTAAAAATAATTGAGAGAAATTATTAAAAAAATTAAATTTTTTTATAACAAACAATAAAAATAGGGGTTGATGTTATACTTCATGGAGTTTGTATTCTTTTTTTATAAAATTTATTTCTCCGGTGTGGAATATGCATTCTTTTCTCTTTTATAGAGTATGTTTTTAAACACGCTTAAGTATATAAATGTAATATTAATAATCTTTCAATGTAATATAAAAAAAAATGATGAAATGAAATACATCAAAGAGCGCCATTATATTTTGGGTCCGGACGCAAATTAAAAAATTCCAAGCCCAGCCCAGTACTTTGCCTTTTCAGGACAAGACAGGAAGTCAACTGGATTGGGCCCACATAATAAGTAACATCACTTTCACATCGTGACTCGTCACTATGAGTAAGACCCATTTCACATCTCACGGTATTAATTATGTCGTTGAATGATGTTGATGATGGGCCCGGGCCCATTAATCAAATCACCACTCACCTGGTGAAAGGTATTGACAATATCTTGCTTGGTGCATAAACAACCAGGCACACAGTTCTTACCTTTATAGAAATGTTAATAAATCTCGTATCTCAAAATTATATTATAACTTGTATCTCAAATAAATAAGTAATAATATATAAAATAATTATTTGATGTAATAATTAATTTTTAAAATTTATATTATTTTACTATTTAATAATTTTTTAATATATAATTATTTAAAATATAATTTAAGATGTATAATATTAATTTTAATATAATAAAAAAATCATTTACTATTTTTACGATTCCATCATTTTAAATATTCCCCGCACAGTGAGCCCTACAGTATTGACGCTCTGATGTGACTTCACGCCCAACTCCGATAATGAATTCTTCTCAACTCTTCTATTAAACCCCCGCACGTGCATTTCACTCGCAGTAAAATCACGTTAACCAAATTGATAATAATAAATTTTGATATTTAACCGGTCTTGTACTTTTTGTTCGTGTCAGATAGTTTACGTTCTACGTGGAAAATTTTGGACCGTTGGATCTCCAAGTTGATGGTGGTAACGTACCCCAATTGTCCTCTTTCGAAAAAAGCAAAAATGAATCCAGTAAGCAAACTGAGATACACTTCTTTTATTCCTTTTTTAGTGGTATGTAAGATCTTAAGGGATATTATCAGTCACCTACCCTGTAGTTTGGAGAAAGTTTAGTTAGAATGATAGAATAAAAAAAAGGGCGCCTCTCCGCTAATGACATCTAATAATTTAAAGGGGATTCTAATAATTTAAAAAGAAAAAAAATATTTTTTTCCCTAACGATAATTTGAGTCATTTTAAAAAAATAAAAAAGTAAAAATAATGACATAAAAGACAAATGAACGATTTATACTATGTGAAAACTTACTCATCCACCTGTCATCTAACCACAAAATCAATTAAATTAAAACTGAAATTTATAGCAAGAGGTGGCTGATGCGGCCTATCATTAACAGAAAAATTTTATGTAATGGAAACTCAAGCCAGGTAAAACTAAAAAAGAAAAATTATCAATTGATATAATAGGATTGGTGAAAAGTGGGGGCAGTCAATAAAGTTTCTTTCAATAAAAAAATTCAATGCATAACTTTAAGAACAAAACCTAAATTAATCGGCGGATTTCATTAACATGGGCTCAAATCAAAACTGTACTACAATAGATGGTGGTGAGCACTTGTTCTCCTTTTCATTATAAAAAAAGGGAAAATAAGTATTTTGCAAGAATCTATTAAGTTATAGTAACAAAAAAAAGTGTTAAGAGAGGGAGATAAGTGTATATTTTTTTATGAAAAAATATATTTGAACTCTTAAAATTTTAAAAAAGAAACATATAAATTCTAAGAATTTTAAAAATTTTGTTGACATTTTTATCAAATAACAATTTTTATTTATTTTAATTGAGAAAAAAACATACAAACTCTTTTAAAAGATTAATTTTTATTGTTAAAATAGACAAAAATTATTACATGACAAAAATATCATAAATTTTTGAAATCATTAAGATCTACTTATCTATTTTTTAAAACGTTAAGGGTCCGGATATTATTATTATTATTTTTAAGTCTGAACATTCTACTGAAAGTTTTTCAAACCACAAGGGAGGTGACTGATAATACCCAACTATCTGAATTATTCGGTAATTACTTAATTAATTAATTAAATAATAATAATATGATTATTATAATGTGTTATTAGCATCTCGTTTATAGTAAGTAGCAAGCATCGATTTATAATTATCACTTTGTCTGGTTGTTAAATAATCAACTTGTTCTTATCTTCTTCATGGCAATGGTTTGATTGGTGTCTAGTTTCTACCTCTTCGGGCACCGTGTGGGGGGTGCTGTTGGGATTCTCTATGAGACCAGCAAACCCTTCTTTCTTAGCTTTACAAGGTCTTCAAACTTCTCTCTCTCCCTTCTTTCTTAGCTTTACAAGGTCTTCAAACTTCTCTCTCTCTCTCTCTCTCTCTATCTTCCTTCTGTTTCTTGATTCTTCTTCAAAAACAGCTTTTTTTTTTTTGGTTTTTGTTTTTTTGCTTGTTGCATCTTGCATCTTGCACATATTGCTTCTTGCGTTTGCGCAATGTTGGTGTAATAAATAAGCTTTGATGATTTGGGTTTGGATCTGGGAATTCTAGTGCTACCATGTTGGTTCACTTTCAAACTTCAGTTGTTTTCTGAGGCAAATAACACACCGTTGAGTTGACCTTTCTGCGATCTAAAGGGTATTAGGGTTTCTTTGATTTTTCTTAAGTGTTAGATTTAGGTAGGAACCTTTGTTTCCTTTTTTTGGAAAATTCTTTATTAGAACTACTAAAGCTTTAATGCTTTGTTTTAGATTAACTCTTGCAGCTTTTGATTATGTTCTTAGATCTTGTATATGCAGTATTTCAGCTGAATTGTCAAAAGATTGAGTTGGTAGGTTATTTTTTTTTCTTTGTTTAGTCTTTGTTTGGAGAAACTTGCAAGCTTATGCATATTTTTATACATGTATTGTGGTCCATCTTTCTTTGGGATAATATATATATATATATATATCTTCTTTAATCCCATAATTTTTTTTTCATTTTCTCACTCTTTTATTGCTTTGGTGGTGTGTTTGCTTGAATCTTATATTCTGTTGAGGTTTTAGATGTTTAAATGCATGTGATAATGCCTTATTTTATGTGATTTACTGTCTGGAAGCACGTGCCTTATGGATGAATACCTGTTGTAGAAAATTAAAAAAAAAAAAAAAGAATTAAGATGATGCTTGTTTGAGGTGAATATTCCAAGTTTGCATGAAGTTCAAACTTTATTGTGTTATAAGAAAAATAGTGGGATCTTGCTTATTCTTGTAAGCTACTTCATTTAGTTAAAATATTAAGCTTGTTATTAAGTGGATATGGTATCACTGTTATTTCTGATGATATGCTGAAAGTTGAGGTTTTGTGCTGAGAAGATGTGGATCTTGGTGCTTATATGGTATTTATAGTGAACTATTAGACATTTTGGTTGTCATGTGAATTTAATTTATCTACACATTTTATGCATGCAAAGAAGATCTTGGGGTTATAATCTATGTCCCCCAATTGATATTTTGTTATTATAACATGTGTCATTTTGAAAATTTCAGGTTTTCTTGTAAGATTTTTATGATAGCTGAAATTCAGAGTGCTGGTTGCTCTTGTTGCCACTAAAATAAGGAGAATGGATTTTTATAGTTCTATGAGGAGAATTATGTTTTGGGATCACAAAGTACATAATGGTCTTATCATCGGTCGGTGAGGAAAGCACAATATTTAGGAATTTGTTTACAAGATTTTTTTTTTTTGAATATTTTTTTTAACATTCCATTATTTACAGATCCTTTCCAAGACTTTGAGACGTCATTGTTTGACAACGAGAGAGAGCACGCCTGTCTGCATTCATGCAAATGACATGGCTGTCTACTAGCGTGCTCGCTATCGTTGTCATACAGTTTTCTCAAGGCAATTGAATATTCTATTTGTCTATGTTACTGATACAGCAGGTGATTCTATCCATTTATTATAGCCAAATTTCATACAAAATACATTCTCTTTATTTATTGTGCAGGTTGTAGTATTTCTAAATTCAGTAATTCAGATTCATCAGTTTTATCTGTTTCACCAAGTGCTTTATTTTTGCTGGTTGACTTATGCCCTTGTGGTAGAACTTTCTGAGATACTACAGAAGGTATATATTCTTTACTTTTATATATAAAGGGTGAAATTCAAATTCACTTGTCATGAGTTTGAATCAAGACGGTATAATATTAAGTGTTAATAGAAGAAAGAGCAATTAACAGGCCAAGCAGTCAGCATAACGGTAAGTGACTTCCAAATGGAAGAAACAAATAATTCACTTTCTGTAATATCTAATTGGTATATGTGGGCCTGGATGTAGGGTGGATTAATATGAATAGAGTATGACAGTGATCAGCATGGATTTTGCCCTATAGGACCTATACAAGGATCCTTTACGGACAGCCATAGAGAAATATTCTACACCTTAATTATAAATTAATCACAACTTAGCTCTAAACCCATAGCAAATCTGTCTAGGAATCAAACCCTACTGAGTCATTGAGTCTGTCTATGTTGCATTTGTTTGTAAAGAACCACAGTTCTGGACAAAGTTTACATGGCATATCTAAACCCAAACCAACTTGGATGAGGTGTTGCATAATTGACCTAAACTTGGCACTAATTGGTTGATGATCATTGTTTTGGAATCAAAGAATAGGATGAAGAAGGCTCAACAGTTTTAAGTACAAATTTTTTATTTGGTATTTTTTTTAATGTTTGCACATAGCCCACCCCATGTACAAAAACAAATTAAATAAATTCCCCTCTTAAGGTTGGTGTGAGGAAGACTTAATCTTTTGACATCTTCCACTGCAAGAGGCCAAACCAAGTAGGGTATTCTGTTGGGGATTCTCAATACAAGTTAAAAGATTTAAAAGATATAGAGTATCAGAGAAAAGAATCTCATGAATGTTACTGGTTGAGTGAAACTTGAAGTTGTTATTAGATGCTCCACATAGATGTCAATTTGATTAAATAAATGGTAAACTGATTGGAGTGTTCTTAATTTGTGGTATTTTCTGTTACATAACAGCTAATATAGAGCGTTTCTCAAACTAGAATTGACTAGATCATTGGCTATGCACAAAAGTTAATCATGCAAAGGATTCCTAGGAGGAATCAATGATTAAGATTGCAATATTATTTTATTCATGGGTGTTTGTGAAGCATCAAAAGGACCTTGGTATATGGTGCTTAGATAATAAGAAATTTTTGCAGGAGATTTGTATTTGCAAATATTTGTACCCATTTCCTATTTATCTATTCTATACTATAAACTTTTTTACGCCTCAATTTCTCCTTCTTTCTTTCATATAAAATTTTAGCAGTTGAAGCTTGTTCAAGTTACCAAGATTTGAGCCTTGAGTTATTTGACAAGTTATTTGTTTAGTTTATTCCCTCAATTTATTATATTACTTGCTCTTATGTCAAAGACTACATGATATATGGTTTCTAAAAGTCATATTATCATGGCTTTGGAATAGGCATAGTTGTAATATTCCATGTGTCATGGTGACCTAGATATCATATGTCTAGCATCATTAGGGACTAATGCAAATCTACCCCAGTTATTTGTCAAACAGAAAAGGAAAATGTTCTCTTTGTTATTCATAAAAAAATTGAAAAAAAAAATAGGTGCTTGATTTCCATACCTCTAATGTATCTAAGGGATCCATTAATGTTTTCATGCCATTTGGAAAGTCTCAGTTAACCATACTTATAGACCATATCCTTTTCTTTTGTCCCTTTTGGCTATGAGTGGCAGCCTTCTCTTATTCAATAATTCCCCCTTTTTGGTGTAAGGTAGATTATGCTGCTGCTTATACAATGTGTGGCAACTGAGTTGGCAGTATTAGAGATTGCTAATTTGCTATGCATAGATGGTAATTTCTCTTTGTGTTCTATTATTCTTTAATAGTTTTGCAGCGACTGCCTAATCAACTACTACATCCCTAGCTATATCCAAACTTTTTTAATGTGGAGTATTGTTTTTCTATTTTAGGTCATATATGAAGCAATTGGAGTCACTAATTAAGTCAATTAACACCCATAGTCATGTAGTAGTTGTGGAGCTTATGTTGTATATGTTAGCATATTACATGGACAATACGCCATGGAGCATGTATGTTAAAAGTTTTTCAGCGATATGAAGTTGAGTGTTGTTCCCATATAAGTTGACATGCTTCAAGTTTCATCCCACTAACATCTTTGGATTGGTAAACAATCTTGGACAGACCTTGGGTGACTAGTGAATGCTACATCAAGCTTTGCTTTTGGCTAAAAATTGGATATTGAGACATTGATTAATCAAATGACTTGATTCAATGTTTTCACATTGATTTTCTTCTTGGAAGTATATGCCAAAGCAAGGTCAATCAAGCAAAGCTTTACCTTGATTGAAACAAATTGACATGCAAATAATAGGTCATTTTAGTCAAATATTAACTTAATAGTTATGGATCAATGGGAACTCCAACTTCTGGCCTTTACACTACTAATATTGTAATGTGAGCAGTTCAACTTGGTTTGGTCTTTCCCAATTATCAATAATATCATATTTGTCAGGGTATGATAGAGATAGAGTTGGGTACAGAAAATGAGAGACAGTTGGAAAAAGTGAAAAACCCTAACAGCTTACAAGATCCTAGAGAGAGACATTAAATGGCAATGACTTGTTTTTAACGAATGAGCTTGTTCATAAATATGCATGGATGCATCCAGAATTGATATAAGTCATGACATGAAGTGATATGAGTCATGGCATTCACTCTATTTGTAGTCAAGAATGTATTTGAACAATGACCTTCTGCTTTCCCCATAACCAGATATATATTATGACTTAATCATGGCACTGTCTTGAAAAAGAGTGATACCTTCTTTCGATTGCTTGCACGTGGCTGTGGATGTTATAATGTATCTATCGTTTTGGTTTTATTCTTGTTAAGGGTTCTGGCTTGCTGATAATCATGTTTGTCATAAGATCTTTATCCTTTTATCTTTTCTAGGTTCACGAACTCTCTTGCTGTGTACTTTTTCTGAGAGTTGTTTCCAAATCATCTATTGAACAATGTTTCTTTTATAACATTAGGATCATATATGCATTTCTGATCAGGCATGTACACCTTGGTTTGACTCATGCTGGAAAAATCTTGATGTTCACTTTTTTAATAAACTACACTAATTTGGTCTTATTTTATGGCTGACATCTATTAGTCAAGATAATCTGTTCAGTTCAGTGAGGCAGGCATTCTTTTACTTTCTTGAGTAGTCATTTAGATAAGATTATTTTTTTGGCATGAGAGGTTGTAAGTGCTATGAGAATAAAAATAGGCTCCTCTTTGCTGTATTTTTCTTTACCTTTTTTCTTTGCAATTTGAAAGACATGTCATAGAATTATGTACTTTACATGGCGAAAATAGACCTCTTTATGTTCAATGTTGACATGATCTGTTGTCCATTAGATGTCAAGGTGCTGTTTAGATCATGCTCAAAGTTTCCGTTTTATACACCATATGCTGATGGCAAATAGATATATATATGCAATTGCAACTACAAAGAAAGTTTGTTGTACATGCATGTCACTCTCCAATTTATCTTGGTATTGATCTTGACATGCAACTGTTCATTATCTCCTTGATGCTTAATTCTTTGCAGTAATTCTTCATTTGATCGCACATATATTGGATTTTTTAGAACAGCTGGATACTAATAATACTGAAGTGCCCCTGAAGGATATGGTGGCTCAAGCAACAGTTCTGTCTTTGATTGATTTATATATATTGTACTTTAACTTCTGCCTTTTTTATTTCCTTGGAGGTTCATTTTCCTTGTCTTCCTGTAATTTCACCAACTGTGTTTTTGTTTATAATGGCCATGAATTTAGATGCTTTAATGCCTCATTCAACTAGGCTTGAAGGTTGATGTAACCTGGCACTTTGACCAGAGTAACTGTATAAGTTGTGACCAGGTAAGAACTGTTTATTGAGTAGGATTTTTTTAATTTTTCTTGTAATGTGTGAGATTAATTAAGTGTCTATTACTGTGTATTAAAATTTATCTTATAGCATTATAATTTCTTTTTGTCTGCTCAGGCCATCACCAATGATACAGTCACTTTTCATATTACAAACATGAGTTGGCTTTAACCCTCTTTACTTGGCTAAATTGTGCAAAGGATTGCAGTTAGGTTGAAGCTTTTGACTGCAAGAAACCAAAACGTATTGAGATATTTTTATGTTTTAATAATGGTCGTGCATGTCGTTGAACAACATCAGTGGCAGTTTTTTCTGCTTCTATAATATTCTATTGTTTCATGACCTAGGAGTATGGACAACCCTGACATTCAGAAGAAGGTGGTTGTTAGCATTCAACAACTAGAAAAAGTTTGAAAATGAGAACCTTGTACCTAGAGATCACCTCATGAAACATTAGGGTGTATGTAATACATAGTAGTGATTGATCAAAACAGTTAAATTCTGCTGATTAACTGTTAATTTCTTATGTGAGATATACGATATTGATGAATATTCTTTTTTATGTTCGTGTGTCATATTTGTGTTGATATACATCAGAATAGTAGAAAGCCAATAAGGAGATGCCCAGAAAGGTATTAGTGGATTCTTTTTCGTTTTAATTGTTAAGTCCTTGATAATTTCTAAAATCTTGGGGTAAAGGATGTGGTGCCAATTTTGTGCATATGATAACTCAAAAGCCTCTGGAGGCTGTTTGTATTTATGGTCATTTCTGGCAGGCTTGGCAACAAATCTTGTGGGTCGTGGTGAGAAAGTAGCTCGCCTATAAAAATCTTGCGTATCATTCAATAGAAGAAACATCTGCCTTGTCAAGAAGTAGACATGAGTATAGTGTCGACCATAGCTAAGAGACTGGCTTTCAACTTGGCAAAGGACACCAAATTGCTCCTCTTCATACTTAGTTTGGCTAAATGCATCTGTGGTACTCCTCAAAACAAGGACGGGCAACAGAACAAGATCAAGTGTTAATATTGTTCCTGTATCTGGCCTAGTTCCCGACTTGCCGACAGCACCATCTACTCTGCTGGTTTGACAAAGTTCGTAGTTCAGATACCTTTAATTATACACAAAATTTAGATTGTCACCCCACAGAAAAGTCCTTCAACTGTGAAGATTCTGGTAACCCGAGTCTTGTTTATCTGTGATATTTGTTGCTGATAGCGTGTTAGCAGTGATCAACAGAACGAGGGCGTCAGTCCTTTTAGCTGGTTGTTATAAACTGATAAGTTATGTAGATTAGGAAGTCATTAGCTTGAGTAGATTTTGTTTACTCTATTGGATTTTCTGCAAAGTATATCAGCAGCTTTGCTAATTAATATTTGATAATTTGTTTTTCTGCTTGCACTGTATTTCCATGCAGAATTAACATGTAATAGATTATGTCATAGTTTGAAGAAGAAGATTTGTTATCTAATTTTTTTTTTTTTTTTTTGTGGTAAGCAACTAAATAGAGAATTGTTACAAAAACGAACTAAATACAACAGGAAGTACCCCACGAACAGGAGCAAACTTGGATAAGACTAGGGACAAAAGAGTCTAGAGCTATAACAAATGAATCTATAAATTAAACTCACCACCTATGCACATGACTATTTACACAATGACCATTTACAGTACTTAAACACTTAATTCATAGAACATTCTTAATACTCTGAACCATAACATTAACATTAGGAGTCTTTTACTAAAAAATCACTTGATTACGTGTATTTAAGCATTTAATTCATACAACATTCTTAATACTAACCATAACATTAGCATTAGGAGTCTTTTGTTGAAACATCATCTGATTACGTTCCTATCATATGGAACATATGGAACAAATAGGAGCATAAAGCACAACATGATGAATCTTACTTAGAAGGGATTTACCTTTAGTCTTCTTGTAAAAGAAAGATATTTTCTTTCTCCACCCAACGGGTCTTTTATAAATTTGGCAAGCTTGTAAAACATTGTGCCATATACTCTCAAAGAAGTCACATGGAAAAAACAAGTGCTATACTATCTCTCTGTCTTTACCACACAGAGGGAAATCAATAGATGTCATGGGGCATCATTTAACTATTTTCTCCTTTGTTTATAGTCTATCTTTTTATAATCAACCATGTAATAAAGTTATGCTTCGGAATGAAGTTATACTTCGAAATGTGCTGAGCTCATCATACTAATTGGTACCATCCAACCTTATTTTCTCTAACTCTTATGGCTCTCAAAACATTAGCAATAGAGAACTGTCCTATGGGACTTTCAACCCAAGTAATTCTATTTGCTCTACTTCTAGTAAGAGAAGCACCAGCCTTCATTTTTTCACAGATCTCTTACCTTAGCATCTTTAGGAATATTAAAATCAATAATAGACTCATAAGAAAACTTATCTATCAAAGACTCCTCGCTAAGCCATGACTTAAGTTAGAAGTTGAAATCTAACCCATCTCCCCATATTATAGTAGAACATATCCTTCACTTGGCCTCTTAGTTGCAAGAGCTTCCTCCAAACTCAATTACAATCTATGGGTTTTGTAATACCCTCAAAGCTGAGTCTTCGTAATTTGTTATCAATCACCTATTTAACCCATAAAAAAGACTTCACACCTAACATATCCCAAATAAATTTAGAAGTAGCAAGTTAATTCCAAATTTGCAAAGATTTAATACCCAAGCCCCATTCTTTTTTTTCCTTGTAGACCTTAGCCTAAGCAACTAAGCCATCTTTTCTCTGAGACTATTACTTTATTATAAGAACTTTTTGCAAATAGCTTCCACTTGCTTAATTAGTGCCTCTGAAGAATAAACATGAAACACTAATAGACATTTATACTTATGAGCACAACATTAATCAACTGGAGCCGACTAGTATATGTGAGATATTTGACTGACCATTTAAAGATTCTTATGGTCATTTTGCTGATTAACTCTTGGTAATAATTTTTTTTAATCTTCCAAACACCGGATGAACTTCTAAGTATTTAACTAGTAAGAGCTCAAGCTAAAACTTAGTAAGCTGTAGAATGGTTTCCTTAGAAGCTTCAGAGACATGACCAAAAAATATGAAACTTTTATGAGCATTCAGCCCTAACTCCGATATCATATAAATATTATTTTTCTTCTTAATTATGAATCAATGTATTTTTTACATGCTGTTTTATGGAGATTTTTAGTAAACGAAAATTTGCAGTTAACTTCGCAATCTGAAATTCAATTGTTTTATCTTGAGATAGAAAATCTTACAGAAGAAATTTCTTTGATTGGTGAGTTTTTAAATATTAAAAGTCATTTTTGTTTTTCTTTTAACTATTTACATAAATTAAATTTAGCACTTCACTGGTTAATAGACTTACAGTTTTTCAGAATTTTTTTTTTCGATTTTACATCATTCTCTCTTCATAGATTTATTAAAGAAATATAATTAAAAGAGTAAAACACAAATTTGAAATTTCTATGTTTATTTATGTTAAGTTATGCATATTGTTTTGATTCTACAAGGAGAGAGGCGTATGACGTGTCAGTTTTTAGGAAATGCACGAAAAAACGAAAATCTCTCTTCTTGATAGTGACTTGACCCCAAAACCAGAAAACGGGAAGGACCCATTATCGGCCGAAAGAACAAAACTCTGTTCAGAAACCCTATTCCTGACAAGAAATTGAAATTGAACAAAGTCATTTGCATATATGCTTCAGTTTCAGGTACAGTCTATATTCATTTTTTCAACCCGTGTAGAAACGAAATGGAAAAAAAAAAAAGGTTTTGGAGTCTTGATGATATATTTGTATACAGCAAAACAAGAAGCCCAGATGGTTTGTATTCAACTGTTTTGGCTCTGTAGAGTTTAGTTTTCAATATTTTTGGAGAACCCAAAAAAAATTACTTACTTTTAGTTTGGTTTTTTCTTTACAGTTCTTTCAGCTGATTACCCAACAGATGAGATTTTAATTGTTGCAGCAATTCCTTCCTTTGAAATGATTGTGAAAGATATGGACGAACACTCTCGGTTGATGACAATTGCATTTTGTTTTAATTTCTATTGTTTCCCAACTGCATCTCCTGCTAAAGCTGATGAACAAGAAATTGGAGGCACATAGTGTGCTAAATTAGCCCTAATGAGATTAATGAAACAACACGAAGCTGGCTTCAACATTGATTACATGTCTTGTCTTGCCTTGCCTTTGCAATATACCAAGTCAACATATCGTCTGTCCTAACTCATTGATTCATACTTCTTGATTTGCAAGGTTTTGCTCATTCCTTCAAAGATTAGGGTTCTCAAAGAGTTAAGTAATTTGTTACTTGTCTCTCCAAACGATTCTGTATGCAGATAAACTTTTTTGTAATACCGGGTATACCTATCTATCCTTGATTGTATTTCCTTGCCTGGCTTATTAAAGTTTTAACTGTTTTAATTTATTTATTTCTTTATTCCTAAAGTTTATGACATTAGACAAAGTCAATTAATCATAATTGAAACCTAACATAGTTAGCTTATTCTCAGACTATTTGACCTTGTATTGATACTGATGGACAGTGGGCTGACTCTTTAAGCAATAGAATTGAGGATTTTCGATCGATGAAACAAATCAAGTTTCATCTTGATTCACAATTTGAAATCTTAAATGTGGACCATGATCCTTTTACTGGTTGAGGTGTCTTTGACTGTAGTAGAAGATATGAGCCAAAATTACGAAAGCTTGCATATGCAGGCTTTATTCAAGATCCGGGTGAAAGATCTCTTAGCTTAGCTAGAAACTTAGTGGTGAATTTGTAATGAATCGTTTTCACATAATATGATATTATTCGCTTTGAACTTGGATTTGCATGAATTTTTAGAGGTCTCCCCACAAGGCTTCATACTGTTTAAAAAGTGACTTTATATATATAGTCCATAAACACTATTTAATTAAGTGACGTAGGATTCAAGCACCTGACCCTCACTTCAATCATCTTAACTTTGCTCTGTATGGCCTTACCTCAGGTGTTATAATCTACCCTTTTAGGGGACACATGGCCTCGTGTGTGCTAGGCTTTGTCCACTTTGGGTTTGGATTTGTATGATTTTGTTTTGGGTTTTTGCACAAGGTGGATTCTAGTACCTGACCCTCACTTCAACTATCTTAACTCTGCTATGTATGGCCTCACCTTTGGTGTTATAATCTACTCCTTTAAGGGACACACAGTCTCGTGTGCGCTAGGCTTTATTCACTTTAGGCTTGGATTCGTATGGTTTTTTAGGTGCTCCATATGAAGAAAGGTTTATTCTAAGTTACGAGACAAGAGATCTTTCCAATATTTTTCTTTTTATTTATTTTTTGGTTTCCACACAATGCCTCATATTGTTTGAGAAGGGACTTTATATATATAGTTCAAAAACTTTATCTAATCAAGTGATGTGAGATTCTATCATTTAACTCTCACTTCAACCATCTTGACCTTACTATCTATGGTTTTATCTCGAGTGTTGCAATCTACCCCTTAGAGTACATACAGCCTCGTGTGCGTTTGGCCCTTGCAGACACATGACTAACCTATGTGGACTAAACCCTAAAGGTCACAAGGCATGTGTGTGATATCTATAGTATAAACTGCGGGCTTAGAGGCTTACACTATGAGGTAGGTTCGGCTTTGATACTATTTGAAATGACATGCTCCCACATAATATGATATTGTTTACTTTGGGCCTGAGCCCACATGGTTTTGATCTTAAATCTTCTCAAAGATCTACTATTTGAGAAGGGGCTTTACATGTATAGTTCAAAAACTTTATCTAATCAAACGATGGGGGATTTTAGCACGTGACCCCCACCTCATCCATCTTGGCTTTATTATCTATAGTCTCAGGAATCTTAGATCTCAGGTGTTACAGAACTTCAAACAATTTATGCCAAGCATACTCTCATTGTTTCGCATATAAAACATCTCCTTGTTATAAGTACAATATATGATTGTCTTTGTATTAGAACTGCTTGTTTGGCTTTTGATTCAATTTATTGAAACCTTCAACTGTAAATATTATTTGTTTATTTATTTTTTATCACTTAATAGATATGCATATAAGAATTTGGTATCCCAACATGGAGTGCCAAGATTACCCCAAAATACCCCACCCAATCTATTTGGTAAATGGCACTTTTATGGTGCCATTTCAAGACCTAGTCGTGAAAGATTGAGAAAATTTTTGGTTCGAGCTCTGATTACATTCAAAGCAACATAAGTTACATGCTAAATAGAGGCAACAAATGTTACTATGATAAATTTCTTATGGGATTCTTTTCTATGTATTATTGATGGCAGATAAGGGAGTGCTTTGGTGATCCTCAATTCTACTTCCAAGTGAGTGGTCATTTCTGTTCCCATTACTGCATAAGGTAAACACAAGCTCAACTCCACCTATATATATAAATGTAGATGATGTCCTGCAGGAACTGTGTTCTTTTTCCTTTTCTTTGGTTTAAGGACACGGGAACAAGGGTATTAGAACCTGTTGGAGGCAGGCTCTTGTACAAACCTCTGGTAAAAGACATAAATGCCCCACATTTATACATTCCTTTCATGGCATTTGAGACCTACTTGGCTGTTTATGGAATCACATTGGGCCTTTCAGTGAGGCAAGTCCTGGAGAAATTTTAAAGTGGTAAAAATCTTGCCAAATTCTTACTTGCCAGGCCATTTTCTTTCTTTGATAATGAGACACAGTGTCTGGTAATTTTGGTTCCAATATATCTCAGGTTTCTTCTGGAATCCTTAAATTGGCAGTTTATGAAAGGAACAGTGGGTTGGTTTCTTAACATGCTATTGAAGGTGTCATTGCTTTCACTTGGAGGTGAGGAAGCACTGCTGCTTGATTTGGTGGTCCATTCTGGGTATACTTCCACAGAGATGCTGTAACAACTGTGGCTGTTACGGAGATATCACATTACACACATTACACATATTGGCTGATTGTCACTGGACATGTTTGTGCACAGTTTTTCTTCTTGGTGAAGACTCTGAGGTGAACCCTCTTTGCCGAATTTAGGAGTTATGATATTAACAAGTGTCACTATCTCTTTCCCTACATTGCTTTTGCCCAATTCTCGTTTATCTTTTGAATTGCTTTCTTGAAAATAAGCTTGGCTCTGATGGATATGGACTCACTGCTTTCCTAATTGTCTTCTTTCTCTAATCAGCATTTTCTCTGGTGGCCTTTTTCAGTTTGCAACACGCAGTTGTATTCTCTCACACAATTGAATTCTTCTAATCTTAGATTCAAAGAGTCATGTGTAACCAAGCATTTTGTCTGACATCCCTTATATTGCAAAATGAATGCATTAATTCTTGATGGTTATATTGCAAAAACGATGAAAATCGGTTTGCTATGTTTAAAACTACCATTTGTGAATAGTGGGCTCGGCATTGGATTGGTCCAAGTTAATACTTGCCCTTAGCATTAATTTCTGGAGAATTAAGACAAAAAAGGATGAAAACGCCATAGAATTAAGACAACTAAGAAGGGTAGAAAAATATAAATAAAATTGTTTATTGAACGGATTTCATTAACGAATGGGGAATTGTTGAGTATTTATAAAACTATAGCGATCTAGATGATGTTTTTGTAACCAAACTTGAGACTTCGGCTGTCATTCCCCTAAGGTTCCTTTATTTTCGGTCCTCAACTGAGGCGCCTTGCAATTGAACCAAATATTAAGATTGCAAGGGTACTAGATCTCCATCAATAGAAGTAGTGTTACATTATATTGAATAATGGGAAAAAGAATGGGCATCAGTCATACAAACTGAGAGGCTTGCAATTTGCTATGGTTTAATGTCAACTAAACCATATACTACAATTAGGGTTGTGAAAAACTTAAGGGTATGTAATGATTGCCACTCAATGATCAAGCTCATTGATAAGATTACCAAAAGAAAAATTGTGGCGAGGGATCGCAATAGGTTCCACCATTTTGATAATAGGACTTGTTCTTGTGAGGACTATTGATAAATAAAGATGTCTATTTTCTCTTCATATCATAGAAATGCCTACCTCTTGATTCTTTTTTCTCTAACCTTACTCATTTTTATTTCTTACTTTTTTTTTAAAAAATTTCTAATTATACATTTTTTTTTATCTTTCTAAATTCTTAAAAATAAAAAATAGTTATCATATATTATTTGTATGAACAATACTATTGACCCTAAAATTTGGTTAATTTAATATCAATAGTTAAATTTGTTAGTTGTTGAGAATGAGGTACAGATTAACAAAAATAAAATAAAAAAATGCAGCATGAACATTGAATACCGAACTTTATCAACTCACTCATATGACACTATATAATAATTATTTTTACAATTGAGATGCATAGAAGTAATGCCTTTATAAAATAAAAATATTCCAAAATATAAAATATCTCAAAAACAATAAGTGTGTCGCCTTAAGAGTGAAATTTGATCTCTCTCCATTGAATCACGAATAATTAATGATTTATGTTACGCCTCTTTGATTTTTCTTCTATTTAGAGGGTAATAGGAGTATAAAAATTATAAAATTTGAATAAAATTAAGATATTATAATAATTTCTCAATTAATATTCTCTTATTAAAATTTTGTTAAAATGAGGATATTAATTCTTTTATTTATTTAAGATTTTTTTCATAAAATTTTAGTGCAATAAAAACAGCTCTCATTTTACCCGAATCTTTTACAAGCCCTTTAATAAATTGAATTTATCAAAATTGATGAGAAACAAATACTATCATACATACAAATTTCTTTATACCAACTCATTCATATAAATTGATGTAACATGATATAATATAAATTGATATAACATGATATAATTTATACTATCATACACCTTAAAAAAAAATTGACATAACATGATATAATTGAATACGTGATTTTATTTCTTTGAAATATTTAATTTATTAATATAATACTATATATATATATATATAATTTTCTTAGTTACAGGAGTTCATACATTTTTAAAATATGGGCATCGGTTTGGAGTCATTTTAAACCATACAAAGCGTACTTGCTCAAAATAAATTTCAAACAACATTGATTTGAGACCTCTGCATTTTAAAAACGCTGGAACTTGGAGAAGGAACATATTAGTTGAAAATTTTACATTATCACTAAATTATATTCCTCTGACCTAATTTATTTATGACACATGAATGATTGTTGAAGTGAAAAAAAAAAAAAAGAAAGCAAACAGGTTGCACCACTTGAGGCTGCGCAAGTTCCTAGCACAGAAGTGACAGGTGTCCGTCTGAGAACTCATCCCAGTCCTGAATAAGGAAGATGGGTCCCACATGAAACTTCATGGGAACCGCTGGAATTTGTTTTTGCGGGAAACCCAGAACCAGAAAGGACGTTAAACTTATCTGGACAAAGTGGGAGATTCATTCAGAGCTTCATCACTCTTCAAGGCAAAGAGGAAGCGAGTAAGTGTATATCCTTCTTCATTTCTTTCATTTTGCCCAATTTGTAAACTTTTGTTTAGAACCATAAAAACGTTTTCAATTTGAAACCCAACAGCAGTTATAAGATGGAAACAGAAATGAAACTTGGAAATTATATCAAAGCCTGAATTCACTTTCATTTTTCGTCAAAAAATTTTATGGGTTCTTTTATTGAATGGAATCTGAATTAAAAGCAGTGACAAAGGCTAATGTTGAGGGGTATAACATTCTTTTCTTTTTCTCTTTTCCTTTTTTTTTTTAAAATGTTTTTTGGTTTTTGGGTACTGTTATATTTCAGTAAAGTAATGCAACATTTATTTAAACATATCAGTAAATTGCTTTATTTGGTGCTTAATTTCGGTATAGAAGATGGTTTTTGTGTCATGGTTACTTGGGAGTGGGTTCTCATAGAAAGGTGGAAATTGTAAGCAACATGCTTCATTGGAAGGAGTGAATGGGTATTTTTTCCCTCTAAAAATTGGGTTCTCATGCATTTAGACAAATGTAGAAGATATGTAAAATCAAGCAACTAATAGATAATTTTGTTGAGAAATTAGCTAACAAAAAGCCAACAGATAACTTTGTCTAGAAATAGTGAAAAAGAGAGCAAATTTCTAAACAACTTACTGAAGATATATATAGTTTTTGATAGGGTGGAGTGGAGAAAGAGGATCCAGGTGGTTGTTTCCATCTAGTTTTGGATTGAGGATTAGATGCTTTTGGTTGACAGTAATCTTAGAGGGTTTTTTTTATTTGTCTTAAAAAGTTTTAGGAAGTACTTAAGTGGGTAGGCAGTTAGTATTTGGTTTGTGAAGAATTTATGTCTTTTCATTATTTTGTTTTATGACAAACAAAAAAAGACCAACTTTATATTTCCATGGAATAGTGAATTTCACAGCTTTTGTGAACGGGGATTATGGACTGATTTCAGATTCTGCTGAAACGGAGCCTGATGCTAACAGAGATAGCAAAATGATAGAAAATATGGTTGGAAAGGACATTTGTATGACTGAAGGTGGAGAATTGATTGATTTCTGTGATGCAAGGGAGTTGATTTTAAGTGAAGTGGATGGGAATGCAGAACCTTATCTCGGCATGGAGTTTGAATCTGAAGAAGCTGCCATGGTATTCTATGATGCATATGCCAAGCATGTGGGATTTATTATCCGGGTTGGTAATTGTCATCGTTCAGGTCGTGATGGATCAATTGTAAGTCGTAGGTTTCTTTGTAATAAAGAAGGCTTTCGTGTAAATAAAAAGAAGACTAAGAGGCTTGAGGTGAGAAAGCCAAGGGAGATTACTAGGGAGGGTTGCAAGGCAATGATAATGGTGAGAAAGCAGAAGTCTGGGATGTGGGTTGTTACAAAACTTGAAACTGCACATAGTCACACTCTGGGAATCTCAGCTGGCAAGGATCGTCGGGTTACAGTTCAGGCCCGACCAAAGGTTAGTTCACCATTACCACTGCTTTATGTATATGAAATTTTAGTTAATGAATCAAGAAAGAATGAATAAAATTTTTAGAATGAATGTTTTATGCACTGATAACTTCCATTACAATATTGCTATTTTATAAATCTGCTGGTTGCCTGGTATATTATAGGTTTTACCTTTTAAACTTAAAGATTTCCTAGAATGATTATTACATTTCTGGAGAAACTTTGTTATGTCGGCCAGTTTGGTTGATGAACTCAATAGTAATAGCTCTAGAACTCTTGCGATATTATTGTTTCTGAGGCAGAGAAATGATGAATATTTGGCCCAGAAAAATAAACGGCATTTTATGAATATGTCTCCCCCGGCCAGGATAAGATTCACTGATCAGATTAGCGGAAAAATGATTCTTATGTTGTTTTTCTTAGCATTGGTTACATGCATTTTAACCCCCAAAGAGTTAAAGATGACAGCAGATACTAAGATGAATGAGAAATTTTCTTGAGATTTTTAAAATTTTTCAATTTTCTGGAGAACCAAATGCTGCTTTACTAGTTGAAGTTTGTGGGCGCTTTTATGCGACACTATTAAGTCAATATTCATGAAACAACTTCTCTGTGCAGGATGAAAAGGATAAGAAAATCCGGGAGCTATCTGCAGACCTCAATCGTGCAAATCAACAACTGGCAGAGTGCCGGGAGCAGCTGGAAATGGTTTTGAAAGAAGTAGAACGGCATACAGATCACCTCACAGGAAGTATTCAGAATATAATTGAGAATGTCAAGGAAAACGAATCTGAGAATGAAGATTGAATAGCAATGAAGAAAGAAAGATCCTTCCATTCTTTCCCCTCGCAAATTAGCAGTCAAAATCTTTCCAGCCTTGTTCAAATTTCATAGACATCACCAAGTAGATTGTCTACAGTTAGTTTTTCATTGTAGTGTTATCCACTTGAGATTCTAAAAGTGACAAACAACCACTATATATATATATATATATTTCCTTAGGCTCTTGAATCTCATTAATATAGATGATTAATTGAAAGCTCCATTATGTCTGGAATGTGGGAGTGTGATTATTGATGGTTCTTTCTGAAAATGACTTGAAATGCTTATAATCACCTTGTTTGGATGATTCTTTTCTACTAGTCAGTGGCCATGTGACATCTTTTTTCTTCTATTTTTGAGTTTTGACTCATATTTGTATAATATTTGTTGAACGCTTTACATGAAATAATGGCTTCCAGCTTCTAAGTTTAGTTTTTTTTATCATCCATTTCCTTGATGCCATTGCCAGCTTTGAGTGGGATTGGATCACTTCAAAACTGGTTCTGCATACGACAAAAGCAAACTAATAATTTTTGGACCAAAACACACGTTGTTACATTACTTGTCCATCTACAAAAGGGCAATGGTTATTTTCACTTTTCCTCCTCTGAGGTTTGCAAAACTAACAGATAGAGAAAAGGTATGATGTAATTTACACTTATATCCCCTCAACTTAACTTCTGTTATTATATTACTTAATTCTTGTTATTGTTGAATTGTTATTGTGTTGGTTGATGTTTTTTTAAAATCAATTATGTCTTTTTGTCTAAGTATTTTATACTTACCATAAATCTATTAGTAGAATATAAAATAAAAAATTCATTAATTTAAAAATATCACAGACATAATTACAATTGATTCTATCACTCTTTATTTTTTTTAATGCCAATTACTGTTCTTTTAATGTTGGTTATTGCTACCATTTGTTAAAGTTTCTATTTCAATAAAATTACTTATTTTGTCTAGAATTACATTATAATAACGGCTACAAAATATAAAAATACACAATTACAAATGTTAAGCTGAGGGAGGTAAATGTAAATTAGATCATGCTTTTTCTCTATCCATTATTTTTCTAAACTATGGGCGAGAAAGTGAAAATAACCGAAAGGGTAATCTAGTCATTTAAGTTACTGTTGATGTCATGTAGCTTTAAGACATTGATCCTAAACAAACCCCATTCGTTTCACATTTCAGGTATGTCTGTATTATTTAAAATTTAAAATTGAACCATCCAAGAAAAAGCAAAAATAAAAAAAGAAAAAAAAAGATAAAGAAAGTAATAAAACCAAAGCATATTTCTTATAAAGTCTCTATCATCATTTCAGGAATCCAACTTCAAAAGCCATAAACCCCAACAAGCAAAGAGGAAAGTTGTTTCATATCATTCATCAACTGATCATCCACAATCTTTCAATATAGCAATGGCTGAGTAATGCTTCATCATTATCTCCCCCATCTTTATTCTTTTCTTTAAGCTCTGCATGTTCATGATATCTTTATTTTTTTCACTTATTAATGGCTTTCACATTCTGACTCATATTTTGACAGATCTGAAGAGTACCCAAAAGAGTATTACAACAATAATGTAACAAGAAGAGTCAGCTCATCATCATCTTCTTCATCAACTACAAGCGTCCACGTCACCGCCTTAGACGGCATCGTTAACGTCAACTCCCTCTTCACAATCGCCGTCTTTGTGGGTCTTTCCTTAACGACTCCCGGCCAGCACAGCCTTGAGAACCCGACGGCTTGCGATGCCAGCATAGACGTGGCCAAGAAGCTCTTGGTCTTCGAGGTTGTCTCTTTCAGTTTCTTTCTGTTCTCGTCCTTAGTTGCTCAGGGCCTGAAACTGGCAATTAACTTGTTAAATAGTAAAGATGTTGATGATGCGTTTCGAGCCCACATTAATTTGAAGGTTTTGAGGTTTGGTATGATGGGCTCGGCTATTGGATCGGTGATGGGTTGCTTATTTTTGATGCTTTCGATAGTTAATGTTATCGAGATCCGATTGGGGAAGTTGTCTTGTGGGAGTAAATCTGGGGTTCATGCTGTTACCGCTTTGGTTGTTTTGGTTTCCTCTGCTCTCTGTATTTATATTTCCACTGCTGTTTATGCATTTTGGCGCTAGATAACTGTGTCTTTACAGAGTTAATGTATGTGTATTGAATTGCAACGATAAAAGTTAGTAATTTTTGTTTGAATTGCGATACTCGTTTCATCAATTAGGGGACTTGAATTTTGATGTGACTCCAACCTTGAGTTAGCTATTCCCAGTATGATTGATTTTGCATGATCCTGGTAACTGAACTTTGGTTGAGACTTGCATTATTTGAATTCTTAGTTAATAGTAGTTGGATGCAACTTGCATTATTTTGAGTCTCGGTTATTGTGCTCTGATTATAATTCACCGTTGTGAAGAAAAAAAAAGGATTATTTTGTACTTTGGTCAATGCTACATGGGAACTGATTTATTCTTTAAGTTGGGAATTCTTATAATTTAATTGCTGAAAATGGTTGGTTAGCTAACTTTCCACGTGGAGGTAGGTAGCTAATTGAATTTAGTTGGCAATTTGCCTTGATAGAGTGAGAGGTTGGCTTGAAGTATGAGGATCATAATTAGTGATGTCAATGGATCTATGTAATGTCGTGTAAAAAGATATCAGTTAAACCGAGATGCTAAACTTGTTCGCTAGATCTGTAAGAGATTTGCTCTGTGTTTCTTAGTAGTATAGGTTGTGGCAACTTGGTATATCGATGTTCTGGTGCAAGCTCGCATTAGATTAGTGGTAATCATTAGCTTAACTACCAAGGTTTGATCTTTCTTATCTTGGGGGTTCCTGCATTAGTTGCTTCATAATTTTGGCACAACCCTTGGTTAATGCTTAGCTAACTCTGGGCAATGCATAAATGTAAGAGATCATTAAAATAAATAGATAACCTAAAAATTGATATTTGGGAAACGTTTGATTTGGTACTTTGCACACTTAATATGATCGTGATGCTTTTTATTCAGATATTTAGCTGTTTATTTTTTTTGATTTGGAATATAGCAGCTTCACATTATTTGCCTACTTATGTCCACATCAAATCTGATTTAAGTTTGTTAATATATGTGTGCTAGAATATTTGTGTAGCATTTTCCTTGATTTTATGGCTTTATTACTCTGCTACATTTTACTTTTCTGCTTTATGCTAATTTTGGTGGTCAATGTTAGCTCTCTACTACTTGATACATGTATCACTGCATGCTTATGGAGCAAATTTAGTGCATATTACTCTCCAATATTATTGGCATAAACAGTCATTGCTTCGATTCTGGTATTTCTTGGTGTTACCATTAATTTGTTAAATGTTCAATTATACATCATTTTCACAACAGATTCAGTTGGTCTTACCTTCAAAATAGTGGCAAAACCTTCAAGAATAGAATTATTGGTTGGACTTATCATGTAACCTTGACAAGATCATGCTGTCATTGTGTTTTTTCCTAATTCTACCTGCATTGTATGATGAGATTACATTTACAATCTTTAACATTCTCCCCTTTTCTTCCAAGTTCCAATCTACTTCATTTCAGATTAGCTGGACTTGCCGTCACCCTTTTTTTGATGCAGTATACTACAAGGGTAGAAGTGACTTTGTTGGGTTGAATTCTTAAGGGACTCATTTTTTAGTTTTATAGCTGTGCGACAACCCCATGTATGAGAATCATATACTTCCAACTCTGGATATGTCATGTGACAATTGATTTTGATTCATTACAAGATTACTTACAAGCAATGATTTTCTTGCCTTCAAGCCTTCAGCTTTTTGCAACTTGCAATACTCTTTTCTTCTAAAACTTTGTTTTCGGATGTGGATGAAGAATGAATTATTATGCTCTTGCTTTCCTCAAGCGAAATTTGCTGTAGCAAGTTAGATATCATACTGAAACTTTTTTTTAAAAAAAAAAAATCCAATACAAGAAATGGCAGTGTAGCAAGAATCTTGATGGGCTTATGCCTAGCTCAATGGTCTTTGAAGTTCGAAACTGTCTCATTTGCCTTGCTTTCTCTTCAAGTCTTATCTAACGCGACCCTTGTGGCCATGATCCACAAGTTATTATTCTTTATTGCTTTGATTGATTGTTAATTTGAGATTAAACAATCAAGTACGTTCAACATGGCTTGCTACGAACTTGCGAAGTAAACAAAATCTGTCATTACGGAAAGAAATAAAAAAAAGCAAAACGGGAAAAATAAAATACAAACACGTAGATTCATGGTGATTTACTCTCAAATTGAAAGCTATGTCCACTTGTTTTGTCGTGAATTCTTTATTTTGAAGAATGATTATAAGACACTATTTTATCCTTAGTCGTGAATTCAGACACTGCAATGTTTGTTAAAGATTTGTCGATAAGATTTAAGTATTGGCCGAGGTACTAACCACAATAAGTGAATCATGACCATTCGCTCAATGGAGTCTTAATTTAATAAGGCCACTTCCTCAAAAAAAGGCATCCTGTAAGTATGTGATCGTAGTAGTAGATTACTTTATTAAATGAATCGAAGTTAAATCGCTATCAAAGATAACCGAAAAGAGTGTATGGAATTTTATTTAAAAGAATATAATGTACCGATATAGGGTCCCCCATACTATCATTACTGATCATGGAAAATAATTTGACAACAACAACTTCAAGAAAATCTGTAAACAGTTAGGAGTACAGCTGCTGTTTGTATCACCAACTCATCTTAAGATAAACGGGCAAGTAGAATCCACTAACAAAACAGTCAAGAAGTTGTTAAAAAAGAAGTTGACCTAAAGAAAGAGTGGATGAGTAGAAGAACTTCCGGAGGTACTCTAGGCATTACGGACAACTAGCAAGATTGCAATCAGGAAAGCGCCATTTTCATTGGCTTTCGATTGTGAAATAGTAATTTTTGTTGAAATCGAAACTTCGACTCATAAAGTACTACACTTTTCTAAGACAACCAATAACGAGCTGATTAAAGGACAGTTGGATTCACTCGAACAACTAAGAGAGAAGGCTTAGATCTAAGTAGTTACATACCAATAGAAGGTCACCAGATACTACAACAAGAGAGTTAAGGTAATAGAATTTAGGGAAGGTGACTTGGTGCTAAGAAGAGTTGTACTAAATATGAAGAACCCGATGGATGGGGCTTTCGGGCTAACTTGGGAAGGCCCGTACAAGGTCATCAAACGCATCAAAGGAGCCTACAAGTTGGAAGGAACAGATGGACGGGTTGTAAGAAAGTCGTGGAATGCCAAGCTGCTGAATAAATATTATTCTTAAACTTATCTTTTCTACATTACTTATTTGTTATGTAAGGACATCATTTTTAATAAAATCTTCATTTCCTTGCATGTATCCCTATGTGAATGATTGCTCGGAATCTGGGATTAAATAATCGCAAACATCTATAAATTAAATAAAACTACAATTTCCTCTAAACTAACACGCCATAAGGGGGTGGCACTCATAGGATAACCCACAGACTACCGGATAAGGTAAGGCTCAGAGAGGTGTACCCTATGGATGTACAATCTATAGTTCATAAGGGGGGGGGGGGGGGGGTTACATTCATGAGATTACCTACAAACCACTAGACAGAGTAAGGCTCAGTGAGGTGTACCATACGGGGATCATTATTGAAGGCCCAAAGGGGGGGAGGCCACTCACGAGATTACCCATAGACCATCGGACAGGGTAAGGCTCATTGAGGTGTACCCAACAGAAATAATTGTTGAAGACTCGTAGGGGGCACTTATGAGGTTATCCACAGACTACCAGATAGAGTAAGGCTTAGTGAGGTGTACCATACGATGATAATTACAGAGACCCATAGGGGGGCGGCATTCATGAGATTACCCACAAATTATCGGACAGGGTAAGACTCAGTGCGGTGTACCATACGAGGATAATTATTGAAGACTCGTAGAGGGCGGCACTTATGAGGTTACCCATAGACCACGGGATAGGGTAAGGCTCAGTGAGATATACCCTACGAGGATAATTACGTAGACTCATAGGGGGCAGCACTTATGAGATTGCCTACAGAAAACTGGACAGGGTAAGGCTCAGTGAGGTGTACCATAGGAGAATAATTATTGAAGACCTATAGGAGAGTAGCACTTACGAGATTACCCACAGACCATCGGACAGGGTAAGGCTCACTGAGGTGTCCCTTACAAGGATAATTGTTGAAGACCTGTAGGTAGTGGCATTCACGAGATTACTCACAGACTATTGGATAGGGTAAGGCTCAGTGAAGTGTACGATATGAGGATAATTGTTGAAGACCTGTAGGGGCCGGCATTCACAAGGTTACCCAAAAACTATCGGATAGGGTAAGGCTTAGTGAGGTGTACCATACGAGGATAATTACGAAGACACGTAGGGGGCAGCACTCACGAGATTACCCACATACCACCGAACAGGGTAAGGCTCAGTGAGGTATACCATACGAGAATAATTTTTGAAGACCCACATGGGGGACACTTAAAAGATTACCCATAGACCACCGGACATGGGAAGGCTCATTGAGGTATACCCTACGAGGATAATTGTTAAAGACGTGTAAGGTGGTGACACTCATGAAGTTACCCACAAACCACCGAACAGGGTAACGCTTAGTGAGGTGTACCCTACAAGGATTATTACGAAGACCCATAAAGGAGCGATGCTCACGAGGTTACCTACAGACTACCGGACAGAGTAAGGCTCAGTAGGGTGTACCCTACAAGAATAATTATATAAGACTCGTAGAGGGGCAGCACTCACGAGGTTACCCACAGACCACCAGACAGGGTAAGGCTCAGTGAGGTGTACCCTACGAGGATAATTACGAAGACCTGTAGGGGGCTGCACTCATAAGATTACCTATAGACAGCCGAACAGGGTAAAAGTGAGGTGTACCATACGAGAATAATTATGAAGACCCGTAAAGGGCGAAACTTATAAGATTACCCACAGACCACCGGACAAGGTAAGGCTCAGTGAGGTGTACCTTATTAGGATATTTATTGAAGACTCGTAGGGAGCGACACTCACCAGGTTACCTATAGACCACCAGATAGGGTAAGGCTCAGTGAGGTGTACCCTACAAGGATAATTATAAAGACCCATAGGGGGCAGCACTCACGAGATTACCACAAACAACCAGACAGGGTAAGACTCAGTGAGGTGTACCCTATAAGTATAATTATTAAAAACTTAAAAGGGTGGCACTCACGAGATTACCCACAAATCACCAGACAGGATAAGGCTTAGTGAGGTGTATCCAACAGATGTATGGTACCTAGAGAGGGACTGATAACCTCAAAATGACCAGATACCTTTAACAATCTCAGAAAACAATCAAGTATCGAGAAAATATATCTGTTGGTCAACTCGATGATAATCTCATCGATGTAGTTTTATGTTAAAGCTTTTTAAAATTCATTAACAATTGCCTTTCATGATCTATGAATCATCCTGCTCTATTCGGATTTGATAAATCGACTCAGCATAAAGAAACTATTATTTGAACTTGATTAATGCAATTTTTTTTTAAGTGTTGGACGTTATTATAGGCTATTCGCTTGTATTACATTTTAATACTGAATAGGATATTACCCTAAGTTGTGAATTATTATGGAAGATCAGGTTTATGTCAATATTCATTAAGGCAATTATAAAATAGCAAGGTTCATAAAAATGTTTCAACACAAAGATATGAAGAAAAAAGCTGCTTATATTCGATAAGAAAAGAAATTACAAAAGTTTAGAAGAAAAAAATACAAGAACATAAAAGACATCGGCTTATACTAGAGCCATCTTGGTGGCCTCTAAATCTACTACAATGCCCGCCCAAGATTAATGTCAACAGGAGGAGGATCGGTTGGGGCAAAAAGATCTACTGGGGCAGCATTAGTCATTATACAGACTGAACAGAAGCAATAATGGTAGGGGCATCATCAGCTCCATCAGCAGGGGTAGCATCAACCTTGGTAGCAGAAATAGCAGCAATGTCACTACTGGTAGTAGCAGGAGCAGCAACATCAGCACTGGCAATAAAAGTATGAGCAATATCATCAGCTCTAATAATGAGGGTTGTATCATCAGTAGCAAGCTCGGCCACCTTAGCGACATCCCAATCCCTAGAGGTCTCCCTTTAATGAAATAACCCTATAGTAGCCAGGCTCCACATCCACTAGAGATTAATCTCAGGGTAGTTTTCCTTGAACAGGGCAATCGACCTTTAGAAGCCTTCTACTGCCCTTTAGTAGAAGCCCTCTTCATGACTACCAGACCAGGAACTTTGTTGATCTTTTAGTTGTGTTGCCAGATTATTCTTGGTCAGCTCCACCAACTCTCTCTCCCTTTGAGCTGCTACGAGTTATCTCTCAAGCTCATAGTTCTGGTTCGTCAGCTCAATGGCTTGGCTCTTCGCCACTGCTAAAGAGTTGGTCATTTCCTACTCAGCTAGCTTTTTCTAACGCTCTAATTTCAAGACCATGCTCTCCGCTTCGGTATGACAAGTCTCTAGCTCCTCCATGCGGGCACCCATCTCGTCTGCCTTCTCTCATTCTTGGGTAACAATCCTCATGGCCTGTAAAACCTCTCATCTTGACTGTGCGAGGCACTCTTTAGCTTGATGGGTCCGAGCTACCATATTTAATATCTCAGCCTTGAACTGAGATAAAAGATACTCTGACTGCATAATAAAAAAACATAGTCAGAATAAAAAATGAAGAAAAACTCGAAGATTGAAGAGAATGGCATTTACATTTAGAGCGGATCCTACTGTAGCATAGAACCTAATGAGAGGGTCCAAAGAAGAAACCTGACTAACCCAGACTGGGCTCAGATACCTCTCTATCTCCTGCATCATGGGTAACAAAAAGGCTAGGTAATCCCCCATCTTCGGAATTAGCATTGAGGGAGACACACGAAGTGGAGGTCCTTCATTTATTAGAGGCCCATCTCGTCTCTTCGAACTCGATGCCCCCATAGTCCAGTCAGAAAGGGGCGTTTACATTGATGCCCAAACCAGTGAACTCTGTCCCCTACCTTGTGCATGAAAAGAACGAGGGTCTTGTTCTTTGTAGGAATGTTGAGCAACTGATTGCCCCCTTATCTGGGAACTAGATTAAACTTGCTTTCTCCCTAGGGTAGGTGGGTTTGTGACTCTCTCTCATTGGGGGCTCAACCTGCAACCAATTTGGCTGGTCAGCCCTTGTCTACGCACAGGATCCCTGATATGACTCATTCCATTGGAACAGAATAATATTCTCATTATATTGTCTAAGTTGAGAGAACCCCGATCCCCAAAGGATAAACAAGAACCTTCTGACATGCCTGTGCAATATAAATAAAGTGATCAGCAAAAAAAAGAAGAAGAAGAAGAAGAAGAAAGGGAAGGGGAAAAAGAGGGCTTATTGCGAACACGACACTCACGCAGTACAAAAGTCACCAAGCCGAACTAGATAAGACTAGTTGGTGAAAACAAGTCCTGAACATGAAAAGTATGCTTAAGGGCCGTAGTAATCCAAGCAAGTCTGGCCTTAGAAACTCTAATGCCGGTGGCCCAAGTCATTGCAATACACCAGCGAGTTAGACAAATAGAGAAAGAAAAAGTAAAATAGAAATGAAAATGAGTCTTCAATGACTGTACCGACCAGTAGTCTTTTTGGTCATCAATGGCTGCACTAATCAACTGTTATTGAAGACATTTTGGTCATCCATGGCTGCACCAAATAACCCCAAAAATGGACTAAATTCAGCTACTTTCTTTTACCATAAAATCATAATTTTGAATCACATCTTCAACATTTCCCCTTCTTAATTCAAAATTACTACGAAGCTTTTCTGGATCTATCCACACCAACGCTAAATTTTACTTTGCGTTAACTCTAGTTAAGTCTTTGCACAGACTTAACTTATTTTAGGCTCGTGACTTCGGACTGTAAAGATACGAATGCATCTTTCTTCAGATAACCTTCATATTATGATTTTTAGTGTCACTATTGACACTATCACAACACTTCAGTGGCTTAATCTTGCCAACAACACCCTTACTATACACTTTCTTTCGACCGCTATCACTCTAGTGAGTTAATCTTTAATGCTGCCTTACGGTATGCCCATCCTCAATAACATACCCTATAGAATTACTGGAATGCATACCTTTAACAATCCATGTAAAATTATACTCGGACTGCACTCCCTCAACAACACATGTTCAACTACACTTGGCATTCTTATCAACAATATATGTTGATCTCCACATAGTATTCCCATAAAGCCCATTGTGCTTCTTATCCTTCATATTCACTCTAGATCATTTAATCACTTCCAACATTCTTTTTTTTGCAGTGAATTAGCACCCCACTTGATCTAGCACTTCTAGGGATATCAAGTTTTTCTTAATACTAAAAATATGTATTACATTAAGTAATTTCCTAATTTTCTCATCATGCAATCTCATCTTTATACTACCAATTCCCATAACTACAAAAGCCATATCTATACTTATTAGCACTTTATCACCCTTCATAAATCTATAATTGGCAAATAAAGTGAGAGTGTCGATTAATCTATGGTGTATAAATATGGGTTTTGTGTTCATAAACAATATATACACATCACACATATATATACGCATCAAATATGCAGCGAAAGTCTTAAAACTATCATATGAACACATTTTATACATTTAATCAAAATTAAAATTGAATTGAGACATCTTTACCTTTGAAGCCTTTGGACTAATTTTTTAGAATTCGCCCAAAGTATTGCTTGTTGTCAATACTAGTGATCAATTTAGTAGACTTGATCAGCTAGACAACAGCTTAATCCAACTTGATTTAACACTTTAAACTACTTGATTAACACTTAATCAAAGAGTTCAACTCTTGAACTTTAGAACAAACTTTGTTATAATAGCGACTTGGATGATTAAAGAACAAAATGAATGATGAAGTGCAATACTTACACTTTTGAATTGAAGAAACAATTTCTCCCCCTCTTTTGCTCTCTAATGGTCGGTCACCAAAAATGTAAAAGTCTTAAGTTTTGTTTCAATTTTCACATATAGAATAATACTATTCATTTAACCTAACCATGGTAAGGTTAGATATTTGGCCCCCAAATATCTTAATTTAAAATAATTTTTAATTAACCTAACCATAGTTGAGTCATGTAAACTTGCCCATTTAGTTTACATAAATATCAAAATATATTTCTATTTTAATATAACATAATAACTAAATAATCATTAACTCAACTTTGGTTAACTTTTAACCATGGTTGAGTTATTCATATTATTTAATATATTAAAATATTAAAATATCTTGATAATTTAACTATTAAATAATCATATATATAAAATTATTAAAATACCCTTATTGACTGGATGTGAGTCCTATCAAACCCAACACTCGAGTCAATTTATTTGAAGGCTCACTATGCACCACGTGTCCATATTTAATTAGTCAACAATAATTATTAACAAATTAATATACCTAACACTTAAGTACGGACACGCGTGCATCCCGATGGTTCCTGAAACAAATATTTTACTTTGTTGGATTTTACTGGATTAAACTTTTCAATCCAGTACGCTGTCCTGGTGCACAACAAGTACACTTCATATTGCAGGACTCCCTAGGTCCACACCCGATTCATCAAATAGAACTATTCCACAAGTCTATGATCGACGCCTTATGCACACGTCATAGATATTACAAATCAGCGTGTAAGACCGTACAAGTTGAGGTTAGAACACATACGTATAATCATTCCATCACATATATCGTGGATAAGTAGGGATATAGATGAGCATCGTCAAATCCCTGTATGCTCATTCAATCTTGTCTCCAGATTCGTAGCTCGATAAACAATATAAACAAACATTTTTTTTATATTGTGCAACCATGTGGGAAACTCCTTTATCGGGTTAATTGCTCATGGCGGTAAAATTTTCTGAGACACAATCTCGAAGCATCGAATATACAACCTACCTATGTGAGCTGACGGATCCCATATCTATGCACACCAGACTCTATGAGCATCGGACCACACCTAGTGACATGTAGCGGTCAGACCATAAAAGGTCTCTGACATTTATGAAACCAAAGTATGGTGGATCACTTACAAGTCTACTGTGGCGCTTAGGTCAAAGGACCACATATACTACTCAACTCGAGAGGACTTACAATTGATGGTTTCATAGGATATCTATTGGGGTTCTCATGAGTCTGTTCATTATTTTGTTCTAACTGAATACCCGTATGCCTATATGAGCTCTAAGCTCATGGTCAATTAAGAACAACCATATGTACCCTACAGATATAAACATACAATTATCTATATTAAAGAGATTCACCGATAAACCTACATCAGTGAAAATAGATCAGAAACATAGTGTTAAAGAACACACTTGCATAATGAAATTTCTTAGTGCCTATTGTAACTATTTGCAACTATTTCATTGCTAGTGTACCCTCAGGTCTTTGTTTTATTATAGACAAGGTTCTAACTCCTTAGATTTCGCTAATTTTTATAACCTGCTAACATTTAACACTGCTAACTGTTAGTATTTATAACCTTTAGCTTTGCTAACCCTTAACACCAGTCTAAACTCATTTAGACCAAATCTGAACCTTTTTAAATCATACAATATCCGTAGTGTGACAAACATCATTACCAGTTAATAAAGAGTATTTGAGATTTAATAGAATATACATTGTATAAATATTATCAAATAAGTATCATACAAATAAGGATGACACATAGCACATACCCTAATGATGAGCACAATAAAAAGCATATTTTTTAAAACATTCATTCACCATTTATTGTCACTAATTTTAATATTTTTGTATTTTTAAACTTGAAATAAAGTGTTGTTCTTAAATTGTGATTAATGAATACTATTTGCACATGTTTAATAAAATGGACATAACTCTCAATGTAAAAATTAAAATAAAGAAATTCTTGAACCTGAAGTAACATGACTCAATCTTACACAAATCTAAAGAACAGTCAAAAAGAAAAATCTAACATTTTGTGGGCCAAAATTGGAATACAACAGAACTGGATTACAACTTTCTCTCAACTTGACCTATCTTCTGTATTTAGGCCATATTTAACAAAATACGTACTCAATTAGTATGATTCTTGAAGCTGATAAATTATACCTTAATTATCTACAACTATTTTGTTTATATCAAAATCCAAAGCATTCGTTATCATAGACCAAATTGTGTTATAAATTGGTAAAAGGGTTGTTGGCTGAAATCTGATGTATCTTTGGTATTTTGTCCATATCTCATTGGATATTAATCCAAATTGCATGAACCTGGTGGCTATGGAAAGAAGAGACAAAATGATACAATTTTTATTTCAACCAAAAAGTCTATATCGATAATTTCCGTTATAAAAAAGGTGCGGCAATTAAGTGAAGGAGTTGGTGGTCTACATTATTAAAGATTGAAGTCAAACTAAATATGGTTCTATTCATTGCCTATATAAGGACACCCTTAAGAGGCTAATTGAAAATTCTCTCAAATACTTCCTTTAATATTCATAAGCTAGGCTAAAGTTCTTGGCAAGGCTATGGATGAACTTCTATGTGTAATAAATCTACTTCTAGACTTTGATTATTTGTTAAGAGCTACAATGTTGTAAGTTTATTTGTGTCTAAACTTTTATCCATTACTTTTCTATAATTCAAAAGTTATAATTCTCATGTTTCATATATTTTCAGTCATGCTTTCTTTATATGATTTGTTCGAGTTATAATTGTTAATGGTTACATCATTTTATAAGTTAATCTTTTACTACAATATTGTTAAAATGATATGTTGTCGATCTTATATAACTTATATAGATGAACATAGTTTTTGATAATGGTTACAAAGAGTTTAGTTACGTCAAATACATTTATTATTAAATGTGTCATTATATATATCTTCCGATTAATTGTTTGGGATGTATAACTATCATTCGAGTTATAAATATTGAATCAAAGTATAGAATAGATTTATGAAGCATATTAGTGACTCTCGAAGCCTTGTTCATGTCATTATAATTTTCTTCCTTAATTCACATTTAATTTTACCTTTTTTATATTAATCTCACATTCAATCTTCTCTTTCATTACTGTTAATTAATATTTTTTTATTTTGTTAACCTATTTTTTCGAAAGCTTCCTCGTGGGATCGACACCGCAATCTATATTGTGATAACCACATTACATTTTGAGCATAGGACTTTGAATAAGGCTCAAATGAATTATTCTACTACTAAAAAGAACTATTGCCTCTTGTTTTTGCCTTAAACAAATTCTGTTCTTATTTGATTGGTTCACTTATTATTGTGTTTACTGGCCACGCGGCCCTTAAGTACATTCTTTCTAAGAATGATGTTAAAGCACGTCTAATTAGGTGGATCATTCTTTTGTAGGAATTTGATATAACCATTAAAGACAAAAGAGGTTTTGAAAATATCGCTGAGGATTATTTATCCCGCCTTGAGTTTAATGAATCCATAAAGGTTCCACCGATTTGAGATAATTTCCCTAATGAACACATTTTCACTGTAAACCAAGTACTTTGGTACGCATATATCGTAAATTATTTGATTTGTAGAGAAGTTTCATCTAACTAGAGTGCACAAAATAAGCATAAGTTCTTGGTTAAGGTATGTAATTTTTATTGGGATGATCTATATCTTTTTAAATATTGCCCTGACCAAATTATGAGACTTTTCATTCTTAAAAGTAAAGTTTCCAGTGTCTTAAATTTTTGTCATATTGCTGCTTGTGGAGGTCATTTTTCTATGAAAACGACAGTCGCAAAAATTTTACAATGTGGCTTTTATTGGCCTCTTTTATTCAAAGACACTGATAATTTTTGTCGTTCTTATGAAAGATATCAAAATTTAGGTACTGTATATCAAAGACATGTGATGCCTCTTAACCCTATTCTTGTTATCAAGATATTTGATTGTTGGGGTATCAATTTTATAGACCATTTTTCCCTTCATCTTTTAGCTACCTTTACATCCTTCTAGTTGTTGACTATATATTAAAATGGATAGAGACTATAGCTTATTGTGCTAATGATAACACAACTGTGGTAAAGTTCTTAAAAGAAAATGTGTTATCTAGGTATGGTACACCACGTGTCATCATTAGTGACCAAGGAACACATTTTTGTAACCGTTCTTTTGAAGCATTTTTAAGTGAAGGGTTAGCGGTTGAAAAGCTATATGAAAAAGGTAGATCATTCTATGCACCTAAATAAGATCCCACTTGCAGATCATGTCTATCATGCTTGATCAGGTTTAATTTCTCTTTACCATATTTTACTTTTTGTCCATATTTTATGTTTTGACTTATTATTTTTTCTTTTATTTTCTTTCATATTTTATTTTTTTTCTTTCTCTTTTCTCTTCGGTGTGATTTTGTTTACTGGTCAAGTGGTGGATCGGTACTCTTTGAC